>JANBPO010007776.1:0-20216 GCA_024336825.1 Amorphophallus titanum | reverse complement strand
CATTGTCGAAGCCAAATTCCGCAATGTCGTACGCGCCTACAACGACGCTCTTGCCGGCACCGTAGACAAAGCCGACGCCGAATCCTGCCGTGTATGCAACCGCGTGAGCCGCCTGGCTGGCGCCTTCCGCATCGGCCTGGGTTCTCCATGGCTTGATCGTGTCCCACGTGGCGTAGCCACTGGGATCAATGAATATGGTCGGGTTGCTATAGGCATACAGGTAGTGATGCAAGGACATCGGCGTATCCCAGTCACCCGGGTACGGGTCCTGGGTAATGAACATGCCAATCGTCGGATCGTAGTACCGAGCCTGGAAGTAGATCAGCCCGCTTTCCTCATCCATCTGATGCCCGGT
Organism: Amorphophallus titanum; assembly: GCA_024336825.1. Classification (NCBI taxonomy): domain Eukaryota; kingdom Viridiplantae; phylum Streptophyta; class Magnoliopsida; order Alismatales; family Araceae; genus Amorphophallus; species Amorphophallus titanum. The sequence goes on along the minus strand of JANBPO010007776.1, from coordinate 19,861 downwards.
GTAGCCGAACTTGTTCGAGCTCTGGCCGGTCTGGGTTTCGATGTTGCCGTAGGCATCGAAGATGTTTTCACTCTTGAGCGCACCGGTGCTGTCGGTGGTGGCAACAATGCTACCCAAGGCGTCGTGGTGCAGTTCCTGCACCCCATCTTCCGCACTCCATTCCGAGACCGGATGATGGCCGTCGCTTTCATACCGCGCAAAGACGTTGCCACCTACGCTGTCTAGGAAGGCGTTGCGGCCGTCCCACAGGGTGGTCTTGGTAATCGGGTTGCCATTGGGCTGCAACGGGTCGGTCGCAGTCTTGAGCACGCGCAGGCCTAGGTAGTCGTTGCCGTAGCTGCCCAGGACGTTGCCGTTCCTGGCGATCTGCGTCAGGTTGTCGGCGGCGTTGTAGGTGTAGAGCGTGGTGTCGCTGCCGGCATCCTTTTCGATCAGGTTGCCCTGGTTGTCATACTTCAGTGCTGTGCTGCCCGCGCTGCTGTCGGTGATGCCTGTGAGTTCGTTGCGGCTGCTGTAGGTGTAGGTTTTGGTGACCGTTACCGGGCTGCCGCTCGTGGGGTCTGTGGGCGTGGTGACGATTTGTTCGCCTGTGCGGTTGCCTACGGCGTCGAGTGTGTAGGTTGTGACGGTGCTGTCGTTGCCGGTCTTTAACGTGGTTTGCGTCAGGCGGTCGTCGTTGTCGAACACGTAGGCGGTGCTCTGGGCACCGGACCGATCTTGCCGATGGTGACAAGGGTCGAAAGGGGTAGCGACCGATCTTGCCGATGATGACAAGGGTCGAAAGGGGTAGCGACCGATCTTGTCGATGATGACAAGGGTCGAAAGGGTGGCCGATATCGCCGATGGTGACGAGGGCCGAAATTGTAGCGACCGATCTTGCCTATGGTGACAAGGGTCGAAAGGGTGCCGATCTCGCCGATGGTGATGAGGGCCGAAAAGGTAGCGACCGATCTTACCGACGGTGACAAGGGTTGAAAGGGTAGCGACCGGTCTTGCCGATGATGACAAGGGTCAAAAGTGTAGCGACCGATCTTACCGATGGTGACAAGGGTCGAAAGGGTAGCCGATCTCGCCGATGGTGATGAGGGCCGAAAAGGTAGCGACCGATCTTTCCGACGGTGACAAGGGTCTGAAGGGGTAGCGACCGATCTTGCTGATGATGACAAGGGTCGAAAGGGGTAGTGACCGATCTTGCCGATGATGACAAGGGTCGAAAGGGGAGCGACTGATCTTGCCGATGGTGACAAGGGTCGAAATTGTAGCGACCGATCTTACCGATGGTGACAAGGGTCGAAAGGGTGGCCGATCTCGCTGATGGTGATGAGGGCCGAAAAGGTAGCGACCGATCTTGCCAACGGTGCCAAGGGTCGAAAGAAGGGTGGCGACCGATCTTGCCAATGATGACAAGGGTCGAAAGGGTGGCCGATCTCATCGATGGTGACGAGGGACGAAAAGGTAGCGACCGATCTTACCGATGGTGACAAGGGTCGAAAGAAGGGTGGTGACCGATCTTGTCGATGATGACAAGGGTCAAAAGGGTAGCGATCGGTCCTGCCGATGATGACAAGTCGAAAAGATAGCGATCGATCTTGCCGATGATGATAAGAGTCAAAAAGATAGCGACCGGTCTTGCCGATGATGACAAGGGTCGAAAGGATAGCGACCGATCTTGCCGATGATGACAAGGGTTGAAAATGTAGCGACCGATCTTGCCGATGGTGACAAGGGTCGAAAAGGTAGCGACCGATCTTGCCGATGGTGACAAGGGTCGAACCGAACCACCTAAAAAATCTCCTGGTGTAGTGGTTTGTTTGGTTGATTCATTTTTCGCTAGATGAATGTCTAGGTGCGGTTCTGCTTGCATGTCTATCATGTCTTGTTCCTAGATGATTGCTCAGATTAGTTCATCCGACTTGTTCACGTTTAGGTGATTGTTGTCTAGGTTATTGTCCATTGTATTCAGAGGGTTATTGTCCTTTGTTCAACCAGTAAGCCGTTCCAAGTTGTGTCGATCAAGTGTTTGAGCTTGTCTCATTGGAACCCTATCTGTTTGGAGCCTCATTGTCCATCTTCTTCTATTGAGGTTTTTTCCTTAGCTCTGCTAGAGTTATCTGTTAAGGGTTAACTAATTTGGTTTAAGTTTTTTAATTTCGTAAATTTCGTTGAAAGGGATCCATTCACCCCCCTCTGGATCTCTACATCTGTGTGTTTCTTTGTGTCCCCGTTCCTGGTCGAAGGTCCATGTATAGAGGTTGTCCTGACAGTGGAGATCTATCTCTTAACAGGGAAGGGCGTGAGTTTTCCATTGTGCACCCATTCATCTAGGGCCAAGCATTCTTCTGGTGAGTCTTACGGCACCCATGGGGCTTGCTCGCCTTTGCTGGAGTGGAGGCCGATGATGGAGGGAGTAACATTCGATCATCGGAGGGTCATCCGGTGACCGATATGCCTGGGTCGATGCCCCTCGGGTGCTGGTGAATCTGATGGCTAGTCTTATTGGGCTGCCTTGTGTGGGCCGTCATTTGTTGAGGGTCCTCTATGCATTTCGCAGATCTTGGGCCCACACGGGCCTGGCATTAACGCACCGCGCATGGGCCATATGGGTTTTACCCTCCTTAGTATGGAACTTCCACATGATTAATATATCTTATGCAGGGTCTTGTAAAGAAGTTAGCTGTGGATGCAACATCTCCCACTATCTCACCTCTTACTTGACCGCATCTTCTTTACTTTTCTGCTAAGTACCCGACTGTGAAAAATTTGATCTAAATCTATTTCGTAAGATTTTTCGCGAGAGCTAATCGTGCCTTTATTGATAATTCATTCTCTTTATTATCGACATAACGTCCCGGTGTTGGTGCGTTATGGGCTTTCGACCGTTGGTTCTTGACCGTTGGGGGTCCTGGTCATATAACGCGCCTAGGGAGGCCCGTTATGGCCAGATGACGCCCCAGGGAAGGTGCGTTATGCTCAACACCCTTGCCTTCCACTTAGCGGACCAGAGATGGTCCGTTAAGGTCTATAACGTCCCTAGAGGAGTGCGCTATAGTCTGTTTTCATTTCGTGACATAACACACCATGGTTGGTCCATTATGTACATAACGCCCCTCGAGGTATGCGTTATGTTCCCTTTTGTGATTCGAGACTTGACGCACTATGGTTGGTCCGTTAAGTACTATAACGCCCCTGGGAAGGCGCGTTATAGTCTGGTTACCGCTGGGATCGATGGACGGCTAGGTTGGACCGTCTTCCTCCCACGCGCGGCTGAGACTTAGCCGTGCATCCTTGAGTGGCCAATGATGGACTGTTCATCGTCTGAGGCCTATCCGGTGGTTTCTTCCATGCCGATTCGAGTCCCGGGAGAGCAGACCTCGATCCACGTGCTGACCTGTGGTCTGACTGATGCTAGGCATCGTGTGGGGACCAAGTGTGAGGTGCCGTGGGGGTCCCGGGACGTGGCGTCTTCTGCTTACATCACCGTGGGTCGGTGTTGGTACGAGGGGTAGTCCCTTGTACTCCGTCTAGTTCCGACGTTGTTTTCCATTTACTTGAGAGTCTACCTTCTAGTGACCTGTCCACTAGTCGTAGCTTCCTGCGCACGCAGGTGCGGACCCACCCGGGAGTGATGGAGAGCTTGACCTGAGTTAGATAATTTTTAGGCTGGTCTCCGTGGGCCCCTTGCCTTTGCCACTAGAGTCCGGTGGGGGGAAAAATCAGCTAGAGGACCCGACCTAGAGCAGATGGTCTGTGTGTGCATACGTAGTTGGGGGCAGAGGACACGCGCTGACGAGCGTGACCCCAACTAGTCCTTGTTGTGGTTACTATGTGTGTGTGTCTGAGTCTCGCGCCTGGGGCGCTGTAGCTAGACACACTTGTGACGCGGTGTAAGACGTCAGAGGACGAGAGATGTCGAAAGTTAATGGGCCTCGGGCACCCCCTCTCATGACCGTATCTGCCTCAAGGCGGCACCGTGCACTCGCCTTTTACGGAGAGTCGAGGGGAGACCGAGTGACACGGGAGGTTTTCCGGGTTAACGGGAAACGTGGCTGGGATGTGGGCGTGTCAGTCGATTTCTCGACAATCACCTGTGGAACCAAACGTTTAACTGGGGACGCGTCTCCTGGGCACAGCACGTGGACTCAGGGGGTGAGCGACATGTGGAGGGAAGGATGATTCTATGGGTGCGAGTGCACAGGAAACTATGGGGAGTCGTGTACTAGACATCTTTTCCCACCGACCGTAAGTAGTCGGTGTTTATTTACATCGGATTGAATCCGAAGACCTTCGTTCCATGCTGAAGCGGAGTCCATATTCCTGAAGCCCGAAATGAAGACCCGAGAGTACTTTGCAGCTGTAGGTTCGTCTCAGACTGGGTCGTGCTGGCCGGGGGTGAAGGGTGCTGGGGGTTCAGGCTAGGTGACACAGAGGGTAGCTGGAGGCCCGAACGTGGATGCGAAAGCATACGTCCAACTGGCGGTGTAACACTGAGATGTATATATTTTTACAAGCTGACCGTGACAGCCCGGGTACAACAGGGGCATGCCTCGGGACAATTCTGACATGCTAGTCGGTCCCCGGGTCAATACGTGATGTATGAGTACATGTGTGTTTCACAGAGAGTTCCTCCCATGATGTGGGCCATGGCCGTGGTGTCGAATGGGGGCTTGTGGCTGACTAGGCGACTGAGGGGACACATCGGTCTGGTATCTGGACGAGGGTCGATCACGACTCGAATTGAGCAGTTGACGTGGCCTAGTTACTGAGAGGGAGCAAGACGTCATGATGTGCGCATGGTCGTGGCTGACAGGCACATGAGGGGCGACCCCGGCATAAGGGGGTGTCTACCCTTGTCGTAGCGTCTCACATGTGGCGGGCGTGGACTTGTGTGTTACGGCTAGTTAACACGCGAGGGAAGTGCAAGGGACATACCCTCGGCGTGCTAAGCCGCTTGACAAGTCACACACAAGGGAAAAAAATAAATGTTATTTGTGATTAATAACCTGAGAAGAGTTATCAAATGAAGAAAGAAGGAAAATGGAGGAGAGAGAGAAGGGTTCACTACAGCTAAAAGATCAACAGTAAAGCACTAGAAGACAATGACCTACAGTGTTCTATAGTGATCCCTGAAGCCCTCGACGAAGCTAGAAGAACAATCGAAGGGTTGACTTAAGTCAAGGCGGATCGATCAAAGTTTGACTTGGTCAAAATCAATAATAGTCAACTACTCCAACCAATGTTATTTTTATGTTTGACTTAAGTCAATGTTCACCCAAGTCAAAGTCAGCATCGGTCGTGGTCAATGAGGTCAAGCTCTATAGTCAAACTGAATACTAGAGGAACAAGGGTGACAAATGGCCTTTGGCGTCAGCTGAAGCTAAAGAAAAAAGCAGCAAGGGTGACGGCTTAGTATGGATAGTGGAGACAAGTGACTGGACAAGGTAGACAAATAGTTGTGTTAGACTGACAAATGGGCAGCAAGGGTAAATGTATGGAAAGATAGAAGGCGGCAAGTCAGAGAAAGTCAGCAAGGCAGAGAAAGGAGCTATGACGATGGCTAAAGGAAAGCTAAGGGTGACAAATAGCTCCCTAAGGTAGACAAATAGCTGGTTAAGGGAATAAAACACCTGATAGGAGTAACAAATATCTCGCTAGTGCAGAAAAGGTTCAGACACGTGAGGAACACATGCGATCTCTTCACACCTTCAACTATCGCATGTCCCAAGATTGAAAAGGCAAATCATATGGCACGTGATCCAGTTTATGCTTTTCTTTTATATCGCTTTCAGATCTGTTCAGTAGAAGAGTCGCATGATGTTTATCTCACTTTCCTTTTGTGGGTATTGAGTGCTTGTTGTTTGACATTTGTTCTGTGCAAAGCATTACTCTTATATTGTCGTTACATCTGTCAGCAAGAGTGCTACTTAACTTTAATTTCATTTCCCTCTAGTGTGCGTTGAGTGCTTAAGTGTTCGACGTATGTTCTATGCAAACTCTTGTTAACATATTCTTCATTCTGTTTTAAGATTGGGTCTCCTCCACCCCCCTCTTCCTTCTTCCTCCACCTCTCACCCTCTAGGGAAAACCAGCCCACTCCCCTCTCTCTCCTGCATCCCATCCCACTTCTCCCCTCCTCCACCATTGTTCCAGCCCTCTCCACACCTCCCCTACAACCCCTTCTAGTCATTCCATCCCCTCCCTCCACCACTAACCCCGTCCCCACCCCCTTCTTGTATTATTGAGGGGAGCATACAGTCTACCTGTTCATAGTCCAGAAGACTAGTAACTCTCAGAGGTCACTGCATCTTCATCCCTACATTCCTGAAGGCTCAAGAGGTACCAACGGAAGCGTCTCCAAGTCTTCTTCGCATCGGCGGTTGTCTCGTCCTCTTCTAAATTCGTGGCTGTCTAGGGGAAGCAATCTACTCTGACTACGCAGAAGAGGTCCGGCCAGCAACCTGAGGCTGTTTGCAGAAGCTGTCATGACCAGTCACCTGAAGATCTGAAGACGGGGCTTGGCCGAGGCCTTCTACGACGAGTCTTCTTCCTTTTCCAAGAAGCGGGACTCCATTCGGCGACCGGAGCAACAACTTCCAAATTTTCTCCTCTCAGCGCGCTGCTCTGTCTCCTCTGGGACTGAGCAGACACCCTGTCACTCACTAGACTGCCCCGGCCTACTCCGACATTGGCTAGCACCCCTGTGGGTCACGTTTCGACGGTGACTCATCAACGGTTCCAACGCTACCTTCCACGCTCAATTTTGAGTCCAGGAGTGTTCTTGGCGGCCTTAACTTCCTACTGCTGTAATTCCTTAGCAGTCAGAACCAGGAAGCAGAGGCCCTATTCGTGGTTCTTCCCCGACTGGCCCCGACAACTTGGGAATTTCAGAAAAATCAGCCAAGACCCTGGTCCAATTACGAGGAGTTGGCCACTAGTTTCGTCAAAATCTGAGTCTGGGAGTGGCCACAGCAGCGTCGACACCGACTATCTGTCCTCTGTTCCTGAGAAGGGACAGAACTGACTCTGACAACCATTGAAGCTTCTAGCCTACTTCTTCCCCTCCCCGCTTGGCCGGCTAAAGGCCCCTCCCTGCGTGCCCCCCGCCGCTAACATCTGTGTCCGGTGCTCTCTGCTGCTATGGCTCCTCCTAAGAGTGCGAAGAAGGGAAAGAAGACAGTGGAGCAGTGGTTGCGGGATCCCGTCGTATCTCAGTCCTTCATTGAGCCACGCACAAAGGCCGTCCACGACGCTCCTCTGGCCAGTTCTCCAGAGGAGAGACCTACTTCTTCAGTCTCTCAGAAGGATAAAAGGAAGATGAAAGAACCGCGGCAGCAGCACCCTAGCTTGTCGGACAAGAAGAGGAAACCTGCAGAACAGTCCACTCCCGTCGATCCAGTGGAAAAGAAGAAACCTCAGAAGGAGAGCTCGCCAATCAGGTCTTCTGCCCCAATTCTTGTCATTAACATAGAAGAGCCTCTCAAGGTTCTAATCCCCCGATATATAGTGGACAATGATGCTGAACTTCTTGCGGCCTTTCCTGAACTACGCTCCACGTTTGAATTCCAAGGTTGGTGGAAGTTCCTGACCAGGCATAATGTTTACTACCCAACCTTAGTCAGAGAATTTTATCAGAACCTAAAATATGAGCCGTAAATTCCTAAAATGTCTTCCACAGTTAGAAATGTTCAGTTTGAGGTCACAAGTGACCTACTTTCTCGGGCTTGGAGAATACCTATGAATGGGCCTGAGTTGCATACCTTTGCTTTCGATGAGCATGAGGCATTCGAGATATTGACTGGGAAGCCAAGGGACTTGTCTGATGTGAAATAGACCTTTCTATCCAGTCTGCAGACCAACAGATTCTCTCCATCCATCAGGCTTCTACATCACATTTGCACCTCAATCATCACTCCTCAAAGTAGTGGTCGAGAAAGAGTGACTGAGATGCAGAGATTTTTATTATTTTGCATGTTGAAAGAGATTAAAATTTCATTGGTGGATGTTGTCATCCAGACTATGGGCACATGTCTACATCATTCTCGGACTCTTCCCTATGTTGCTCACCTTACATCTGTCTTCAGACGTGTTGGCATAGATTTTGACTCCGAAAAGAAACAGCTCATTCCCAAAGGGAATATGTACTCCATTTCCTACATTCAGTCAAATAAAGAGAAAATTACATCAAAATGACTCAAATAAAAATTACATAGGACTCGAAGATAAATAATTAGACCATGCTGGATGTCCCCGTGGTGAGAAGATGGGCCCCGAGTGCGGGATCGGATGGTGATGACCCCATCACCTTCCCACCTGTCGTCGCTGCTCTCGCCAAGGTCTGCACCAGGGGCTTCAGTGCCCCACCACTGCTCCGACTCCCAGAAGTCGAACCCCGACCACCCCGGGGCCACCGCTCCATAACCCGCTCGATCTCTCGATGGATCCGAGTGACGCGGGTCCTCAGGTACCCATCATCCAGCGTAATAGTGGGCAAATCCTCTCTCAACAAGCGGCTCCCCACCACTTTTTGGATCGCGAAGACCTTCTGATGGTACATGTGTCTGTGCTCGAACCACCACCTGGCGTAGTGAACGTCAAACCTCCCTCGACGTCCCTATCCCGGCATCGGGAACTGCTCTGGCTCCCGACGGCTATAGAAGTCCCACCATGCTGCCGTAAGTAGGTGGGTGTCTCTGCCCCAGTACTACCTGCCTGTCAAAGAGAACTCCCGATTCGGCAGGATCCCCTAGTCATACCCGAAGTTCCTCGCGAATCGATGTGGGTAGTACAACTCCAAGGAACTCGTCGCTGACCGGTGCAACGTCAGCACCGTCGACTGGGTACTCAATATCCACTCCGTTTGTAGCCCGACATCTGCCACCTCGACCAGGATGGGCGCTGGTCGCCCCTCCACCTAAAGCCCCCAGGAAGAGGCTGGTGTCCCTCGTGGCACTATCAAAAGGTAGCCCCTCCTCATCCCTAGCGGGCAAGTAACAAAGGGCTCACCTAGGCCCCTCCAGCTGCGCCTCTACGTCCCCGTCGGGTTGTCCAGGGAAGCTAAATAGGAGTGGTGTCATACGATTCCTCACTGTCCCCCGCATCACTAAACCTAGAAATAACAACCCGGCCCACACACTGAGGTAGTGGGTGATGGGAATCGATGCCGAGCTTGTATCGTTTATCTTACATTTATGTCCTTTTAGTTTGTGTTTATATCCTTGGGAAAGGAACGGGTTATGCTGGCTTCTTATCAACTTCACGGTACTGCACGCACATGGTGGACCTCAGAATGGGAAGTCACTTTTCGATCTCGTCCGCTTCGACAGATCACTTGGGCTGAGTTTGTTACTGCATTCGAGCGTGTTTATACCCCAGCCTGCCTGAAGTTAGCCAAGATGTACCAATTTTTAGAGCTGACACAGGGTGACATGTCGGTGCTGCAATATCGCGATAAATTCATTGAGTTAGGCCAGTATGCACCTCATATTTTTACCGATGAGACTGTGAGGACTCAGCAGTTCTTGCGTCGACTGAGAGTAGAATTGAGCCTGCCGTTGTTCGCTACACGTGTCGCTGAGCTGGATGCCGCTTATCAAGCTGCTGTAGCATTGGAGTTAGAATTGGCGAGGACTTGAGGTTTTGCTCAGACTGGGATGGTGTCATCAGTTGTGCCACATCAGTCGCCTCACCAGTCATCTGCTTCAGAAGTTTCTCTCACTTTTTCTCCTGTCGATAGTACTCCTTTCCAGCAATCTCAGGGCAGAGATTTTCGTCATAAGAAAAAGTGAAAGTGGTTTGATCAGCCCTCATTTTCTGAGCAGAGTCAGCAATCGGGTTCGTTTGTTTGGCCGCGTACAGACTCTGTTATTTTTCAGCCGAGATTGTATTCGAGATGTGGTGGCAGTCATCCGGGAGTGCCGTGTTCTCTACCGGTTGTATGTTATTGATGCGATCAACCAGGGCACGCTTCCCGTAGCTATCTGTTGAGGCAGCAGACGGTGCAGTTTACTCAGGCTCAGCAGTCGCAGTTCTATCTTCCTTCGTCACCTCAGCCTTCTCAACCGACTCAACCAGTTCTACCGTCTCAACCGCCTGTTCCTATACCTTCTCAATAGTTAGCTGCCGGTACTCGTCCGTCGAGAGCCAGAGTTGCACATATCACTCCAGCGGAGGCGTTGGCATCTAATTTGATCGAAGGTATGGTTTCCATTTATGATCGCACGGCACATGTTCTTTTCGATTCAGGTGCGACGCATTCGTTTATTTCTGAAGATTTTATTGCCCGTATCGAACAAGTGATTTATTAAAATAAAATATTTTTACATCTATACCACTATAACATACTGCATTTATATTTATCCCCCTACTTTTATCGTATTATTAAGAATACCCTTCATATATGGTGTATTGTTATGGTTATACCCCTCTAGTCCCTACCGCGAGGCGAAGGTGAATATTCATTGGAATATGCTATGGTGACTATTTGACATTACGATATACTGAGAATACCCTTGGAGGCATGTGTGTGGAAACGAAGGTTGTCTTCTTCCTTCTTCTCCTATGCATTTGAACCTTGAACCCCGATGAACGGTGTCATAGTCTATCAGGAAGACAATACGGGCAGTCTTCTTCCTTCTCTTATCCCTTCTAACCCTTCTTCGTTCCTCTTCCCCTTGACCTAATGGACAGTCTCATCTTCACCCACAGGCAATGATCAGATTGATAACGGGCAAGCACTAGACGGCGAGCACCCAGCAACCTAGAGAACTGATGGCAAGTAGCAAACGGGTAGCATGAAGCAAGGATATGATAGGATAGTGATCACTGGTTGGCGCACACCAAGCAATGATCTGAAAAGAGGATCTAGAGAAGGAAAAGAAAAATCAGTGACATGAGCACCAGACGGTCAACAATGAGATGGTCATTAAATAATGTGGAGTGCTATGAAGTTCCCGATTGCTATTGTAGGAAAAGGTGTAGAGTTTAATATATCAACTCAAGAAATAAGTAGAGGAAGAAAGTTCTATCAATGTACAGGGTGGAAGGTATGTGGGATATCACCTATTTGACGAAACACCTAAGAGATTAACAATATGTCTGAACCCTGAACTGATGTGACACAACCTAAGACATAAGCAAGCAAGCACTCTAGCAATCCGAACGGGTCGATGTTGGCGGCCAACTCACACGTCGCTCTCCCGAACCCGTGGGTGATTCGGCGATGCCGAGGGGAGGTTGTGGGGTTGGCTCCTTGCTGGTAGAGGGCCAGCAAGGCCAAGGGGGGAATCTTCCAAAGGGTGGAGCTAAGCCAATCCTAGGGTCGACCCGGTGCCGAGGGCACGGGTGCTCACTTCCGGAAGGTTTTCCCTTTTGTTTCCCCTTCACCTGGGGGTGATTGGGGCGTGGAATGGGTTTTTCTCTTGTTTCCCGCCGTTTTCGGGCGCGGACTGAGAACGCGCTCGCCCGAGTGGGCGCGTTCTCAGTTGCGTCGGGGAAGATGAACAGTGGCGCTCTGATCGCGCTAGGGTCTGGTAGCGCGTTCTGGTCTGAACGCGCTACTGAAGGCCAGCGCGTTCAGGCTAAACGCGCTGCAGGGGCCGGGCGCGTTCAGGCGCGTTCACTCTGAACGCGCTATAGGCACCTAGCGCGTTCAGAGGGGAACGCGCTAGGGGTACCAGGCGCGTTCTGAATGCGCTAGTCGAGGCTAGCGCGTTCAGGTTAGGCTTCCCGTTGGGCGACCTAGGGTGGGTAGCCTCCCGCTAATCGGGCCTCCCTTGGCCCGTGAGTGTCTCGGACACCCCGTGAGTACCGTGACCGTGTTTTTTGGGGTCCAAGATGTCGTTTTGCCTTCAATAGTGTTCCCGTGGGCTTGAGGGTCCGGGAAACCCTCTCGTGCCCGGGTTGTGTCGTGTTGGACTTCGGTTGACCCAGTTGTGACCCAGTGGTCGGCTAGCAATCTCGTGAATGCCCCAAACACCCGAGGGTTCCGTGTCCGTGTTTTGAGGGTGTCAGGAGGACCGTGCTACCTTGGTAAGGGTGCTCATGAGCTCTAGGGTCTGAGTGACCCCAGGTGTGTTTCGAGTTCCGAGGGAGGGGCCGTGCGTATGGCCTCGGGCTACGAGCCCAGTTAACCAGCTTTGGGTTGGGGGTTATTCGTGTGTGTCACCATGATTTTGGACCTAGGGATTAGGCCAGATTGATGGCTCAGTGCTGTCACGTGCAACGGTCTTGACCCCAAGTCATGTGACTCAAGGACCATTGGGTTAACAGGTCTAGTGGGCTGTCCAGAGTCAGGTGGCCTCGAGTCACCCGTTACTTCATGTTACTCGCGATGCGTACGCACGTGATTTTCTGTGTCCACGTTCCGTGACCCATCCACTAGTCGTAGCTTCCACGGCACGCGTGTGTCGGCCCACCGGGGGGCCCACTCCTCCTGATGGTTTTAAGGCCTTTCTTTTCTTCCTTTCTTTTAATCTTGGCCTGGCCTTATGCAGACTGCTCCTTTCTTTTGTTCGTGGCATTTAGTGGTTACCTAGTCCAAATTTCCTCGTGGTGCTCATGGTTTATTTTCCTTGGTTAAGGTGGTTCGTTGATTATCGTGCCCTTTGTCTGTTAATCCCCCTCAGTCCATATCACGCCGTTATTATTCCCCCCTTTCTTGACGAAAATTCGGCAGCATCTCCCCTTGACCCGGGCGTAAGGGAGAAGCGGGGAATGCGCCCACAGGGAGTGGCGGGACCCAACAACTGGAGGTGAGCGTCCGGGGACGACGACACCTTGGACAAAACTTGAAAAACGTGAAGGGAGCGGATAAAGGAGGGCTAGTGAACAAGCTAAGGACACTGGGATTAAGGGGCAAGGACTGGCGTGCCGGTCAAGAAGCCCAAGGGGTGTACCACTGAAAGGCTAACTGGGAGGTTGGGTTGCACCGGCGAAGGACTGTGCCAGTGAAGGGCGTCAAGGCGTGGAGGGTGTGCCGGCCAAGGGCCGTGCCGGCAAAGGGGCTGAAGAGCTATGAGGTGCATCGGCGAAGGGGATGGCACGAGTGCGCCGGGTAAGGAGGTTGGGCCAATGGAGGTGTGCCGTTGAGGGGAGATGGGCCAAAGGTGTACCGCCGAAAGGGTGCACCGACGAAGGTCAACCCAAAGGCACGGAGGTCAAATGCGGGCTAGATGGGATGAAGTGGAACGAATGAGGGGGAGGCCCATGGGATTTTCTGATTTTTGGCCTAGCTGGAGGGGAGTTCCAGTGAGGAAGCAGAGTCGGGGACTGGGCATTCGAAGGGGCTGGAGAGGCACGACAAGGTGAAGGCAAGGGAGCCCCTCACCCCAGGTGGAGGAGCTAATAGCAGGGAGGACGAAGACGAAGATGATGTCGGGAGCGAGGAGACCACCCAACACAAACACGAATCCGGTGAAAGGAAATAGCAAAGGCAACAAACGGACCAAGGTCTTTATTCATGCAAAATATGAAATGGGGGTTATCCCAATTTGTGGTCAGCTTCCCTTTTGGGTTGGAAGTCATGATCTCCTTCTTTTTTACCATAACAAGGTCACCCTTCTTGAATTCTCGTCCTTTCACGAGTTTGTTGAAGACATTCGTCATGCGAGCCTGGTACATTTGGATATTTTTCTGGGCTTGAAGGCGCTTCCCTTCCAATTCAGCCAGTTCTTCAAGCCTTCTTTCAGCATTGGTCTGCTTGTCACGAGCCAAGCCATGCTGAACTGCAACCCTTAGTGACGGTACTTCCAGCTCTATAGGGACTACTACCTCAGAGCCGTACACCAGTGAGTAGGGCGAGCAACCTGTGGGGGTCTTATAGATAGTGCGATATGCCCAAAGTGCTTCATACATCTTTTCACCCTAGTCCTTCTTATTGGAGCTGACAACTTTGGCCAGCAAGGTGCACAGAGTCTTATTAAAGGCTTCGGCTAAACCGTTCGCCTGGGGATTGTATGGAGTGGAAGTCCTCCATTCAATCTTGTACTTCTCGGCAAGCCGATATATTTTCTGATTTTTGAAGTGACTTCTATTATCAGATATTATTCAGCTGGGGACCCCAAACCGGAAGATAATGTTCTATTTAATGAATCTGGCAACCAACTCACCAGTCACCTCTCTAAGTGCTATTGCCTCTGCCCATCTGGAGAAGTAGTCTGTTATAGCCAGGATATACCTGTGTCTAGCTGAGGAAGTCAGTAGTGGCCCGACCACATCAGTTCCCCACTGAGCGAAAGGCCAGCAGAGAATTGTTGGGTGTAGAGGTACAGGAGGCCTCCTAGGTACAGTGGCGTGCTCCTGACATTTCTGACATGATTTTGCGAACTGGCAACAGTCTTCAAACATAGTGGGCCAATAATAACCCAGCTTCTTGATTTCAATTTTCATCTTAGGCCCAGCCTGGTGTGCCCCTGCCGTTCCAGCATGCATCTCTTTCATCGCTTGCCACGCCTCTTCAGTAGACAGACAGCGAAGTAAAATCTTCCTGCGGGCATCTGCCATAATTCGGAACAAAGTTCCATTTCTGCATTCATAGGAATCTTTAATGCGTGCCCAGCAGGGAGCGGTGGCGAGGGATACCGGTGGTGCCTCGAGCTCGAGGGGACCGAGCACCAGGACCGGGGGATTAGAGGAGCAGCTAGCTGGCGCAGTTGCTCGGGCAGAGGAGGCTAAGCGGGATCTTGCCGCACGGGTAAGCCTTTAAACTCAAATATTCAATTACGCCCTTATCTGTTCTTGAAAGCTTATGATTTTCTTTTTATGCCCTTGCCCAGACTGAGGAGCTCCATGATGCGCTCACCTGTGTGGCGAGATAGCACCGTGACCGTAGCGCGCTAGTGAGTTTTATTTTGAATGATGTTCATGATATTTTTCAGTTTTGCAAAGATTAATGATAATGTAATGCGATGCAGGCACCAGAGATGACGGAGGCGAAGAGGCAGTTAGCAGTGGCGCGCTCAGGGATCACCTCCCGTGATGAGCGGATCGCTGAGCTAGAGGGGACGCTGAGTCAGCGGGGGATAGAGCGCGACCTCGCAGCATGGGTAAGTCAATAGCATTAATTTCAATTAAGTTTATGATGAAATGAAACTCAAAACTGATAGTTGACTTTATTGAATGCGGGAGGCAGAGCTACGGGACGCGAGCACTCGGGCTGCCTTGGCTAGAGCAGAGCTCGCCATCCGTGACCAGCGGGTCGCGGAACTGGAGGAGGAGGTGGCCTGAGTCACTGCAGCAGCGGGCCAGGGTGAGGAGCTACCTCGGGACGCCCAGGACCTCCGCATCCACCTCGAGATCGAGCGGAGAGAGCTTGCTTGGGATCGCGAGGAGCGTTACCGGGAGAGGACGGAGCGGGACCGCGAGAGGATGGAGCAGGACCGGGAGAGAGCTGAGCTCATTGCCGTCCGGATGGAGCTCGCCGTAGTCCAGGAGCGGCTGCGGGCTACAGAGGAGCGACTGCAGCGGGGACGCGAGAGAGCCCGAGCGGCGGGTCACTCGAGCGCCTTTGCCAGTACTACATATGTATCGGGCTCCTCATCCCACCAGCACGCGGAGGAGGAGGTTCGGAGCTCAGCTCCGAGCGCAGCACGGGGGTCGATGCCCCCACCACGAGTCAACATGGTAGCATTGCATGATAGGTTCACTTATGGATGCCCCGGTCCTCCCAATTCCGTCAAAGTCTTCTTGGTGCTAAAGCATGATTGGTCTACATATGGTTGTCCCGGCCCACCATTGCTCACCATACTTTCCACACCCACGCCGCATCATAGTGCATGGCATACGCATTCACGCAAGCAACTAGTAATGAGCAGTGAGGTTCATGATGAGTAGGCAAAAGCTCGTGTGTGCCACTTGGGGTTCCAAGTAGGCAAACTAGGGATGGTGAGATTAGAGTGGCTCTACCCTAGGGTCACCTCCATGTTGCTGGCATGAGGACTTGGACCTTGCCACGTTTCGAGTGGCTTTGGCAATCCGACTTACGGGTTGGACTTTCCGATAGGTTTTAGGATTCATCTCACTTCCCGTATGGCAGATCCGGCACCCTATACGGGCACCGCGGTGGAGCCTAGTGAGTGCCTCGAGCCTCTGCCTTTCTTGTGAGAGACATCCTCAGAGTGTCACCACAAATCAACTTGAGAGCGCGAAGTGAGCACACGGAGGCAATACTGGGCAAGCAAGGTATTATCGCCAGCAAGAAGGTGTGCCCGAGCAACCTTGAGAGGTTGAAGAGCCATCCCCCAGCTATGGATGGGGAGTTGAGTTGGGAGATTGTGGCTCGCCCGGAGCTGCCTTTGGTGTACTACTTCCACGGTGGACCTATACTCGACGGGGTCGAGTTTTTCCCACCCCGGGGGTATGATGGGGACATCTCTTGCCACCCCTCTACATTTTTTCAAGGCTCAGATTATTCGTCGGCATGTGCCATTGTGTTCGTCATGTATTTTTGAGTCTAGTCATATAATTTTCATTTTATTTGAGTCATTTATGTGTAATCTTTCTTTATTTGAGTCAGTTGATAGGGTAATGGGTCAATTTGTTAGTCATTTGGGCCCAACTAGTGGGCTAGGCCCATGGGCGCCCCCCCTTGGGATAGTCTAGTCATTAGTCTATTAGTTCAGGGTTAGTTTGGTCATAAAAATTATGTGAGCCTATAAATAGGCCTCCTCTCCCTCCACCGTGCGCGAGGATGGTGACGGAGAGGCGGCCGGTGCGTTCGTAGGCGATCGAGAAGATGACGGCGAGCGCGGTGAGGGGTAGGAAGGCGAGGGCGTTGAAGTGGACAAGGGCGAACAACATCGCGGGAAGGAGAAGCGCCAGCCAGCGGGGGGCGCGCGTGCGGAGGTAGCGGAAGAGGCCGGCGCGGAAGATGGCTTCCTCGGTCGCCGGGGCGAGAAGGGTCGCCGCGACGATGAATACGATCAGGGCAGGGCGGGAGTGGATGCCGCCAAAGGTGTCGACCAGGTCTTGCCGGGCGGCGGAGATGCCGAACAGCGGGAGGATGAGTTTCCCGAGGTAACCGAGCGCCGTGGTGGCGAGTTGGGCGATGAGAAAGGTGGCGAGGGCGGCGAGGGGGATTAGTCTAGAGTTCAGAGCTGAGTGTCTAGAGCCAGAGGCGGCGGACGGGGAGTTGAGGGGTGAGGGGTGAGGGGTGAGAGATGGAAGGTCGAGGGGGAGGAAGCGGGCGGCGAGAATACCGGCGAGGAGGCCGAGGTGGAGGGAGGAGCTGCGGAGGACGGTATAGAGTTGGGAGTCGGCGGTGAGGGCGCGGGGCAGGCGATCGGCGGGAAGCGAGGCGAGGGATTGCGCGAAAAAGGCACCCATGACGACGCAGAAGGCCATTGCCAAAAACTGCACGGGTGTGACGGGCCACGCTTGAAGCGCGGGCGCGGAGCGGCGCCCGGCTGTCGCTTGGGCGAATTGCGCGCGCCAGAGGGCGGCGGCTCCGGCGAGAAGCAGGGTCAGCTCGATGCAGGAGGCTGTGTCGGGGGTGAAAGTCGATGCCGTCATTTTATACCACGGGACGCGGCAAGGATGCCGCATCCACTTTGGGAGGCGTGGAGGAGGCGGATTTTTTAACCACCGATTTCACTGGCTGGCACGGATGGGAGCGGGTTCGGGCGGCCGTGGAAATCGGTGCGACGATCCGTGGTTATTGTTCTCCTCAGGCGGCGATGCGGCCGTTGGCGAAGATGACGCGGCCGTTGACGATCGTGGTTTTCACGCGACCGCGGAGTTCTTAAGGAGAAAGGGGAGATACTCAAACGCGGCCACCTTACAAGAAAATTTTATAGATAGGGACCAAAGAAGGAAGGGGGGGATACAAAGGACAATGGGGTCCGGGGGGAGGGGATGAACCTACGGAAAGGTAAAGTACAAACTAGGGGCAAGCCCTGAACACCCAAGAAACAACCTACACAGGTTGGTGATAGGTGGCACAACCAAAAGGAAAGCGAAGACTAGAGTGGGCAGTAGCTCAAGGTGGCACGGAGGCACAGCTCGGGGAGGTGGAGTGCGTCTGACGCTGCGACCGGCGAGGGCCCGTGGGCTCGGGCTGGCATAGCGGTTGGCTCCGACTGACAAAGTTGACACGAGCAACGATGTCGAAGTGGGTGCGCCGATCAATGCCAGGAATGATGAGGGGCTCGAAGAGGATGGGTAGCTGTATCCCAATGTCGCCAGCCAGGGGCTCGAGCATCGGTGATGCTACAGGGGGCCTGATGGGGGATGAGGACTGATCACAGCCAGCGGGGAGGTCGCGGTCTGGGTCACGGACCGAGCGACGGATAGCTCTCTCTTCACAGCTTGGGCGAAGGACAACCGCAGTAGGGCATCCACTACTATTTTTTTTATACAGCGGGGCGCTCTCTCTCTAGAATCCTAGAGTGAGAAGCTCCGGGGTTCGGTTCGCGGGTGGAGCTCGTGCAGCTTCGCAGCTTCGTCCGCCCCTCGTGTTGACACGAGGTCGCGGCGTTAGCGACCTCGTGCTGACACGAGGCTGCGGCCTTTTTCCTTCGACGCAGCAGCGTAACCCCGTGTTGGTTCCCTCGTGCAGACACGAGGTTCTCTCTTCCCGCTCTTCTGCCAAGGTTTTCTCTTCACCATCTCCGTTCCTCCGCCGTCAAGATTTGGCTCCCCTTCCCTCCGGCCATGGCTGGTGCGGTGGGGGAGGCTCTAGTTTTGTGAGTGAAGCTCCGGCAATATCTTGTTTCTTTCTCTGTTCTTCCATCTCCTCCCGCCGGCAATGGTCGGTGAGGGGGGGAATGGGCTCACCAAGGGCGGAGAAGAAGCCGGGACATCTCGGACCAGCCCAAAGGGCTAGTCTAAATCGAGCCGAACTAGACCCCTGGGGGAGGGGTTTAGGAGGACCAGACCAGCCCCTTGGGCTGGTCTGTCTAAACCCTCCCTCCCCCACTCTATAACAATCGTTTACGCGAACCAAGTTCAACCCTTCAACCTGGTTCGCCTAAACCCATGTGACCCTTCACCTTCCCCTATAAAATCCCCCCTTTGGGAAGCAAAGAGGAAGAAGAAGCATCAAGCATCAAGGAGCCCAGCCCTGGACTACAAAGGGGCGCTAAGGAGATTTGTGTGTGTGATTGCTAGGCTCACGCCGAGGGCATGTCACATGGTCATCCTTCATATGGCTTCTAGCCCAAACACCAACCTCCTAAAAGGCGGCCCCCTGTTTTGATGAACATATGTCATCTCGATAATCATGCACGACCCCAAATCTTGCTTGGTGAAAGCACTCTGCTTAGGTCCCGTGTCAATATTCGTGAACGACCCTGATGCCGCTTGGTAAAAGCACTCTGCCCGTGCCCTATCTCGATAGTCATGCGCCCCCAGACGTTGCTTGACAAGGACACAATGCTCGACCCTGCCTCGACATTCATACATAACCCAGATGTCGCTTCATGAGAGCTTCCTGCCTAGTCCCTGCCTCAACAATCGTGCACCATCAAACATCGCTCGATCAAGGCACCCTGCCTCGACGTTCGTGCATGACATGAACCTTGCTCAATGAGAGTACCCTGCCCGGTCTCTGTTTCAATGATCGTGTACCAATAGACACGGCTCAAACGAAGCGCCCAGCCTGCTTCCCGTCTCAATGATAACAGGATCGATTGGGACATCATCCATAAGGTCATTCTACATCTCCACAGCAAGCAGCAGCAGCAGGCACAGCCCAGGCAGCCGTCTCCACTACAGGACCAGGGGCACCCCTGCGGTTCATTATCTGACATTACACCTGCTCCGTCACCTACTCTATCACTTGTTCCCTCACCTATGCCTTTGCCTACCTCGTTACCTACCTCATCACCACCTTCATCTCCGTCTACCCTATCATCGCCTTCATCTATTCCTA
>JANBPO010007769.1:46762-63344 GCA_024336825.1 Amorphophallus titanum | reverse complement strand
AACGGCACCGCGGCCGGCTACGGCAAGCTGATCGGCGTCGATCCGCCGCCGCCGGCCTGGCAGGGCATCGACGGTACCGGCCAGCGCATCGGCCTGCTCGAGTCCGACCACTACACGACGAGCGACGTCGCCGACTACATCCGTCTGGTCGGCCTGCCGGACGCGCAGATCGACAAAGTCCGGTCGATCGCGGTCGGCGGCGGCACCGTGCCGGGAGCGAACCAGGACGAAGTGCTGCTCGACCTCGCCGACGTGCTGTCGGTCGCCTCCGGCGCGCAGATCGGCGTCTACCACAGCCCGTTCAGCGGCGGGGCGAGCTTCCAGGCGATGTTCAACGCGATGATCGACGACGGGGTCGACGTCGTCGTCCACTGCGCGGGCCTCTCCCGCTCCGGCGCCGCGCCCGAGGAATACCGGCTCGCGAACTTCGTCGGGACGCGGAACGTGATGACGGCGATGCAGGAGACGAGCGTCCGCCGCTGGATCCACCTCTCGAACGCGCGCCTCTACGGCGGGCGCGAGACCCAGATCGCGGTCCGCGAGAACGAACCGCTCGTTCCCTACAGCGACGATCCCTATCTCGAATCGAAGCGCCTGAACGAGATCGACATCGATAATTTCATCGCCGTGCCCTCGATCATCCTTCGTCCGATGCTCGTCTTCGGCCCGGGCGACCGCCGGCTCTATCCCTACCTGAAGCGGCTCGCCGCCTGGCGCCGGCTCCCCGGTTTCGACGAGGGACGCGCGATGGTCGACCCCATCTACGTCGATAATCTCGTCGACGCGATCGTCGGCGCGGTCCGCGCGGACGATCGGGCCGACGGGCGGGCGTATAATCTCTCGAACCGCGATCCGGTGAACGCCCTGGGCAAGCTCGTCGGTGAGTGCGCCGGTCACGCGCGAATTAGCGCCAGCACCTCATCGCGCTTGGCCTGCATGTCGACCTCGGAGACGAGCGACTCCAGGCAGAGGCGCAGCAGCGGCACTCTCCGCTGGCGCAGGCCTGAACTCCCGCATCAAAACGCACGCACCAAAACACAATAAGGAGACAACGTGAACGCAAAACCCCCCCCCCCCCCCCCCCCCCCCCCCCCCCCCCCGGGCCCCGGGGGGCCCCCGCCGGCCGCGCGCGGCGCCCAGGCGGGCGCGCGCGCGCGGGGGGCAACATGAGAGCGAGTGGGTGGACGAGGGAGGGAGGGAGAGAGAGAGAGAGGAGGGCGTCGGAGGGGAGAGTGAGACTGAGAGGGGGTGGGCGAAGGATTTTTATTTTATTTTTTAAGTTTAAATCTTAAAGTCGCACCCACACAGAGCGACTTCCCGCCCCCTCTCTGTATCACACACTCTCTCTCTCCCTTCTCTCCTCCGGCACCCCCTCTCCATCCCCGTTGCTCTCTCTCTCTCCCTTCTCTGCCGCCTGCACCCACCCCCTCTCTGCCGCTCTCTCTCTCTCTCTCTCGTCTCTATCCCTCTCGTCTCTCTCTCCACATCCTTCATCCTTGGTAGGTTGCCAACGTCGGAGGAGGTGACCCCCTCCGGCATCTCCCCTCCCCCTCTCTGTATCACTCTCTCTCCCTTCTCCCCTCCGCCACCCTTACCCTCCCCTCCCCCTTCCTGGTGCTCTCTCTCTCTCCCTTGTTTGCCTCCGACACCCACCCCCTTCCTGCCTCTCTCTCTCTTGTTTCTATGCCTCTCGTCTCTCTCTCTACATCCTTCATCATTGGTAGGATGTCGGCGCCGGAGGGGGAGACCCCCTCTGGCATCCCCCCTCTCTCTCCCTTCTCCCCTCCGCCGCCCTCCCCCTCCCCCTTCCTGATGCTCTCTCTCTCCCTTCTCCACCTCCCGCACCCAACCCCTCCCCGCTATTCTCTCTCTCTCTGGTCTCTATCGCTCTCATCTCTCTCTCTCCCTTCTTCGCTTCCCACACCCACCCCCTCCCCGCCGCTCACTCTCTCCCTTCTCCTCCTCCCGCACCCAACCCCTCCCCGTCCTTCTCTCTCTCTCTCTATCTCCCGCGTCTTTGTCCCTCTCATCTCTCTCTCTCCCTTCTCCCCTCTGGCACCCTCCCCCTCCCCGCCGCTCTCACTCTCCCTTCTTCGCTTCCCATACCCACCCCCTACTTGTCACTCTCTCGGATCGGCACCCTGCTGGGCGGATTGGCGCGGTTTGACGGCTCACGGTTTGTTTATTTCTATCCCGGCAACACGCCCGAACTCAAGTCAATCGAAATCCACAAACTGTTGACGGATGGCGATGGAACTCTTTGGATTGACGGATATGGCGGCGGCGTCAATTCCTACCAATATGGAAAATTTCGCTTTGAATTTGAGAACGAGGAAATCCCCAGAAACTGGCTGGAAAAGATCGTCTCTCCTCCCGGCAAACCGATTATTTTATCCTCCCTCTCCGGCAAGTTATTTTTTCGAGGGAAGGTGAACGGCACCAACGGATGGCAAACATTCCGGTTGCCGGATTTTGACCGGGACCCGTGTGAGGATAACGATGGAATCATTTGGTATCGCACGACGAAACGGTATTTGGCCAAAATCGTTGACGGCAAAAAGGTCGTTCTGGATCAGCCGCCGGGATTGCGCAGTTCCACCATCAACAAGCTATTGACCGACCGGCAAGGGCGGCTCTGGGTGGGAACGGAAAAAGAAATCGCCGTCTGGAACGGAAAGGAATTTGTGGACATGAATCCCACCAATGCCACCAATGGCGAGACGGATTTTGCCGTTCGCGATCTGGCGTTCTGTCCCGACGGCTCTTTGTGGGTGCGAACCGATGACCGGTTAAGAAAATGCGCCGACCGGAAATGGCTGGCGGAAGCAACCCCGTGGAACGTCCAATTCCCCTTTTCCACGCGCGACCCTCATCTTTTCGGAGACAGTCAGGGCGGAGTGTGGGTCATTCATTATGGACAGGGGCTTTGGCATGTTGGCAACACCGGGCGCGTTTCCAAGATTCAGGGATTGCCCAACGGACTGGTGGAATGTTGGTGCGAAGATCACGAGGGCAATTTTTGGGTCGGTCTCCGCGACGGCGGACTGGCGTGCGTGCGTCCCAAAATTTTTCACGTCGTCAGCCCCCCGGAGGAATGGAAAAATAAATCGCTGCGCTCAATTTGCGAGGACGACGACGGGGCGATGTGGTTTGGCATGGCCGGTCCGACCATCCTGCGCTGGTTCAACCATGAATGAACAAGCGGGCGCGCGAGGTGGCTCGTCGAGAGTGGCGCCGGGTCGTACCGGTGCTGAAGGTGTCAACCGGCCTGGGCGCGGTGGATGCCCAGATCTTGCGGGACTACTGCATCTGCGTGGCGCGGATTGACGAGGGCGAGCGGGATATCTCCCGTCGCGGTGCGCTGGTCGAGGGTGAGCGGGGCTGGCAGAAGAACGGCTGGACCACGATCGTCGGCCAGTACCGCGGTCAGTTGGCCCGCTACATCGGGGAGCTGGGGTTGTCTCCGTCGGCGCGGACGCGTCTGACCCCGCCGAAGGGTGCGGACGATGACGGTGACCCCTTCGCCGACGTGGGCTGACGACCTTCCGGTTCCGCTCGAGCATCTGCTGGCGCTGGGCCTGACGCTGGAGCAGGTGGAGCAGGCGCACCAGTCGATGCCGCTGACGGTCGCCTGCCAGGCGTCCCAGGCTGAGGGTGCCTACTTCGACGTCGAGCGTGCACGCAAGGCGCTGCGGGCGCTGGGCGCGTTCCGGCACACGACGGGCCGGTGGGCCGGACTCGCGTTGAAGATCGACGGCGGCGGGCTGGCGCCGTGGCAGGTCGTGTGGATTCTGGCTCCGGTGTTCGGCTGGGTGCACCCCAATGAGCTCGACCGCCTGGTGCGCATCATCACGAAGGCGTACCTCGACGTCCCCGCCCGTAACGGCAAGACGACGCTCGCCGGTGGCATCGCCATCTACCTGACGGCCGCCGACGGCGAGCAGGGCGCGCAGGTCGTCGTCGGTGCGACGACCAAGGGTCAGGCCGAGTTCATGTTCGCTCCGGTCAAGGAGCTCGCCGGTTCGGCGCCGGGCCTCAAGGGCCACGTCATCCCGCGGACGTTCAAGATCCTGCATCCACGCAGCGGCTCGTACTTCGGTGCGATCTCGTCTGTCGCCGACGCGCAGCACGGCGCCAACCTGCACGGCTGGTTGCTCGACGAGCTCCACGTGCACAAGACGCCGGCGCTGCTCGACGTGTTCAAGAAGCGCACCGGCTCCCGCGAGCAGCCGCTCGGCCTGATCACCACGACGGCCGACACAACGAATATAATTACCCGGGAAATAACGGTAGGGGTAGCCGGCTCAATAAATATCGAGGTAGCGGAACGGGATGCCATTTTGTCGGAAGTTGTTATAACGGCGCTGGGCATATCCCGGGAATCGCGATCGCTGGGGTACAGTGTTCAGACAATAGAAAATGCAGAAATAACGAAAGCGCGGGAAACGAATATCATCAATTCGCTGGCAGGAAAGATAGCGGGAGTACAGGTAACATCGCAGTCCGGCACATTGGTGTCGTTCATTTCAAAGTTGCGGTTGAAGCCGCGCGTATTGGCGCCACACGGATCACCGAATACTTCAGGGCTCCCGCCATCCCCGATCAGGATGAGGAACTGCGAATAACGAAACGTCGAAGCCTTTGCCATATTCCTTCTCCTGGTCAGGCGGGTTCAGTCACAACGCGGAACGTAATGTCTGCAATGGAGACGAGACCGTCGGGATCGCGGCGATAGCGGACGTCGTCGCGTTCGATCGCGATCAGCCGGTGCCCGGCGATCACGAGAGACTCATTCTCATCGAGAGCCGCGATCACTGCGGCTGCGATCTGTTTGACTTCCGGATATCCCGGCTTGTTCGAGTAGCAGGACACGACCGGGAAGGATTCCGTGCCATCCACGCAATCGAACTTGTCCGGAACCGACAACCCTTCGCCGACCGTTACATACGGAAGTGGCGTATCCTCCTCGACGCGATCCAGCACGCGACCACCCACAACAGCCGGAAGAATGCCGGTCGCTTTCAGGCGCGCGACAAACGCGCCCTGAATCGGGAGAGATGGATCTGACATCGATGTCGATCAGCTATTCTTCGCTGCCACGTCCCGCGCGGCTTTCTTTGCCGCGCGCGTCAAACGCGATTTAGTTCGGCGTTTAAGAGCTCGCCACGGAGGATAGAAAAATGGCCAACCCGGAGTGCCAGGGTGCTGCGTACCGGCAAACTTTCCAGCGTTGATGTGTGGTGCTGTGGGGAACTCAATCAGATGAGCATTGCGCGCTTTCGCATCACCTGCCGAAATCGTCACACTCAAATCCGGATCACCCTCGACATCACGACGTCTGGTGGGCTCTATCTCGCGGATAGCACCGACAATGTGCATTTCGACATGCGTGGCTGCAAACTGGTGGCAACACAAAACATAAAAGGTGCTGAACATCCATCAGGCCTGTTTCGCACCACTCCTGTCGCCGGCAATCCCGACGATCTGACCTTCACGTGGGAAGGTGGTGAGGTCAACTTGGAACAATGTCTTCCGGTGGAGCCGGGCGGCCATGGAGTCGGTGGCCTGTCGGTTGGGAACGATTGGCATGTAACAATTAGCAAAGTCCGCTTTAATTGCGGCACATCGGTGCCTGGATTTATTTCCGAATATGGTACAGGCGGCGGCGATCAGACGCTTTATGTGCCAGGTCCGAAAAGCGCCACCATTAATCTGTGCGTTTTTGTCGGGGTACCGGACCAGGGCATCTACGTCAACGACAGTCCAACAGCGGAAGCTGAGTTCGTCAAAGTTAGTGGCAATCACTTTTACCGTTGCGCGCGAGGTGTCGGCGTTCATGGCGGCGCACGTCTTTGGGAGGTCGATGGAAATTCGTTCGAGGAATGTGGCATTCCGATAATGACCACAATCAACGATCCAGGAGGGGTTGCCCTCATTCGTGGCAATATCATCAAAAGGTCCGTGAAAAACGCGATCATTCTGGAGGGTGCGGCAAAGGGGTCGATCGTCAGCAGCAACATCATCGAGGACTGGAACGTGCCCAGTAGTGCCTGGGAAGCCGTCGTCAAGATCGTCAATGTTGAGTTCAAGGGCAAGTGGACAAGGGCTGCGATTGCCAAGCATCAGAAACTTCAGAACGCCTTCAGCTATACCAAGAAGAGGCTCCGCGCCTTGAAAGAAAAGGCGGTTGGCCGCCAACCCGCGCGGAAGGCGACGGAACTGTGGAGGTTCTCAAAAAGCAGCTCCGCGCCATGCGAGAAGAGAATCACAAGGTTCGGACAACCAACGCTAAGCTGGAGGAGAAGTTTGTGCGATGGAAGACGAACGTCTATTTGGAGGGATGGTCGATCCAGGCGCTCGATAAGGAATCTTGAAAAGCCTGATCGAGGAGCGCGGTCTCGACGCCGTCGTCGACGAGGTCAAGAGCATCTGCCGGAGAGTCGGATGACCAGCGACAACGATAAGCTCCGCGAGCTCGTCGCTGCCGCGAACCAACCGGAGACCGAGGGCGAGGCCGCGCGCGACCTCCAGGCACTGCTCGTGTTTCGCGCGGGGTCCCGCATGTTCGCGGCCGAAGCGCGGCACGTCCACGAGGTCGTCGTCAGCGGCTCGATCACGCCGGTCCCGACGGCGCGCTCGTATGTCCTCGGGATCACCCTGGTACGAGGTCGCGTCGTGCCGGTCGTATCGCTCGGTGAGCTCCTCGGATTGCACGGCAGCGACGAGGCCGCACCGACCCTGCCGCGCCTGCTGATCATGCGAGAGGGCAGCGTCGAGATCGCGATCATGTCGGAGTCCACGCTCGGGCTGTTCGACATCGACGTCACCGATCTCGATCTCAGCCGCCGTGTTTACTGATGGCAAGATCAATCCTATCCTGCCAGCAATCTCGTAGTTTATGTTCATGCGCTAGCGCTCCGATTCCCATTGAAAATCTGCGGTTCCAAAGCGTCGTATTGCACGCTCTCGTTCGCATTCGTCATCAAAGAAACCAGTACGCTTATTAAGAACGCGGTAGGAATGGAAACTATCCCGGGGTTACGAAGAGGAAACAACGCCTTCGCATGATGCAGTATGTCTATCTGCACGGTAGGCGACAGCACCAGCAAAACAAGGCTCAGAATCAGTCCTGACACCATCCCCGCCATCGCACCGGCGTGCGTGAATCGCCGCCAATAAATAGCGAGAAAAAGTACGGGGAAATTGGTAGCCGCCGCTATTGCCGTCGCGAGACCCACCATGAAAGCGACATTCTGACCTCTCAGCCCCAGCGCACACGCGACCGCGACCGCTGAAAGGATCACTGTCGAGATGCGCGCAACGGTCATTTGATCTTCGGAAGACTCTCGATTCCTGCGGACCACCATGGTCCAGATGTCATGCGCAAGCGTTCCCACACCGGTCATTACGAGTCCGGATACCGCGGCAATAATCGTCGCAAAGGATACGGCGGCGGAGGTGATCGTGTATGAACCCGTGCTGGAAGATGCAGAATTCTTCCGCTCCGAAGTCGTGCGCGACCTGGCCGCCTTCAAGGCGCGATCGGATGTGATCGTGGCCAATCGCATGACCGACGACATTCGCGATGTAGCTGGCAAGGTCTACAGCCGCGATTTGTTCGGTGCAGATTGAGGTTGTGCGAACGTCTTTCGTCGCTACAAAACTGTGTCCATGGCAACGATAAATCGACTTGCGGGCCGGCTTGCTTGGTTGAAGACGGGGCGGACGCCCGGCGCCTCCTTCATCGGTCGCGCACTGCTGGGGCGCTCATTTCCCAGGAATGCTTCGCGTCGCATTCTGCTAGCGTACGTCGATCACGAGCTGGCTTATGCCCAGTTCAACGCCTTCCTGCGCCAAGAGTCCCGCTTCGCCGCGCGTGGCGCACATTTTCGCGCCTTGCCCTACGAGGCGCTTGACGCTGCCAGTCTGCCGGATCGGCTTGATGCCCTATTTCTGCAATCCCCGTACATCTTTCCCAAAGGCAAGCTCAACGCACTGCTTGCTTCGATCAAGCAGGCCCAACCCGGCCTGCGCATCGCGTATTTCGATTGGTTCGCTCCCACCGATATTCGGTTTGCCGAGGAGGTCCACCCCTGGGCCGATTTCTATGTAAAAAAATCGTTGCTGCGCAACCGAGCCCAATATCTCGTTCCTGCTGTAGGCCATACTAACCTGTCGGATTATTATGCGCTTCGATTCGGCGTTGATAATCCTCCCCCCGACTGGGCAGTGCCGCCGAAAATGGTCGAGCGCTTGACGGTCGGTCCGGCCTTTTCCACTGGCCAAAGCCTTATCGGTTTGTTCGAGGCGGCGCAGGCCCTCGGCGTCACGCCCGGCCACGTCGCCGTGCTCCTGCACCGCGCGCGCAAGCAGCTCGAGCAGTGCATGCAGTCCTAGGGCGCGGCGATCGCGACGTCGCCGCCGAGCGCGCGATCGAGCACGCCGGCGACGAACGCGCGCGGGCGGCTGCCGACGACGCGGCCGACCTCGCGCCCGTCGCGCAGCACGACCAGCGTCGGCCGCGCCGCCTCCCACCAGCACGAGCCCGCTGTGCGCCGTCATCAGTTCAGCTCTTCCACCGGCACGTCGGGCGGCGCCTCGGGCACGAACATCGACCACCGCTGAGCGGCGTCGAGCTCTAGGAACTCGATTTTGAACGTGAAGCGACGCAGCGCCGCGGTATCGAGATCCCGAAACAAGTTGGTCGCCATGATGACGATCGGTTCCACCTACGTGTTGATTCCCCGCCTGTATGGTCAGAAGGCAATGTGGAGCACCCGGCTCATTGATTGGCATTTCTGGACGACCACAATCGGCGTTGTGCTGTATATCACCGCGATGTGGGTCGCGGGGCTGACACAGGGGCTGATGTGGCGGGCGATCAAGGAGAGCGGTCTCGATGCGGCGATGCCCGCGACGCTCGACCTCGCGACGTGCGCCGCGCTGCTGCGGCTCGCGACGGATGCGACGGTCAACCTGGTCTCGGACGGCCTCGTCACGTTCTGGGCGGCGCACTCGGGGCTCGCGTTCGCGATCGAGGTGTTCACCGCCAGCCTGTGCAGCACGACCCTCCCGGTGCATGCCGCGCCGTGGTCCGGCACGAACCGGCCGGTGCTCGGCGCCGTCGATGAAGACCGCAGCCTCGACCAGCGGTTCGCGAACCGCACCGATCGCGTGCTCCACGCGCTGTGGCGGGGCGCGACCGACGACGAGCGCGCCGCGGCCCGGATCCGCGCCGAGGAGCTGCGCGCGAAGGACACGCTGTTGCAGCGCTCGGCGATCGCGTCGTGCGTGCTCGACCAGGCGTGGATCGACGCGGACCTGCGCGAGCACGCGACGACCGGCGCGCCCGCGATGTTCTCGCCCGAGGCGCTGCTCCGCGCGAGCGATGCGCGCGACATCGCGGCGTACTTCGCCAAGCTGCCGGCGAGCGAGCTCGAGTTCTTCCCGGTCGTCGCGCAGCGCTGGCGCCGCGACATCACGCCGCTCCGTGGCTACGCGTTCGTGCAGCGGTTCGGGCTCGCCGGTATCGAGATCGGCGGCTCGGCGAGCGGCGACATCCGCGTCCACGATCAGCGCTTCGAGCAACTGGCTGCTTGGCCCCAACTGGGCCTTCAATGCCGAGACCTCGGTGCATTCGCTGCGCCTGATCGGCAGCGGCCTGTTCGACGAATGCCCCAAGCTTAAAATCGTCATCGGCCATCTCGGCGAGGGTATCCCCGCGCTGCTGTGGCGCATCGACCACCGCAACGAGTGGATGAAGGCGCCGCACAAATATGCCGCGAAGGGCTGGGTCGCCGATTATTTCCGCAAGCACTTCTGGGTGACGACCTCGGGCAATTACAGCACCAGCGCGCTGAAGCAGGCGATCGAGGAACTCGGGCAGATCGTGGCGCGCGGTGAAGCGACCCCCGAGCAGCTAATGCGCTACGGCTCGGCCGTCACGAATTATCAGCAGGAGGAAATCCGCCCGGACGGCTCCCGCGTCACGCCTCGGCTTCCGCCCTACGCGCCGCCGATGGATTGGGTGGCGCAGCGGTACCCTGCATTCCAGTTCAACGCACAGGGCGGCACAGAGCCGACTTCGGCGCCGGCTTCCCCCGGCGCTATGCCGGCCGCCGTGCCGCCTATTGGCGACGCAGCGCCCGCCGCACCGACGTTGCCGGCAGCTGGCGCAGCGCCGGGTCTCCCGGGAGCTGGCGGCACCGTGCAGCGCGACGCGGCCGCCATGGAGGGCGGAACTCGCCGACAGATCGAGGAACAGATCGTCGGTAATCAGGACGCATTGTCGCGACTGACGAACCTTCAGCAGACGTTCCGTCCCGAATATCAGAGGTACGGCACGCGCTGGGGGAACATGTGGGCCAGCCTGCGCGAGCGCAGCGGCGCGCAGCTGTCCCCGCAGGAAACGCAGCGTCTCCGGGCTTACACTCAGGCCCGGGCTCAGGCGCTGGAGAACCTGAACAATACCATCAAGGAAACAACTGGCGCCGCCATGAGCGAGGGCGAAGCGGCCCGCATCACGGCGACGATGCCGAACCCCGGTACCGGCCTGTTCGACGGCGACAGCCCGACCGAGTTCCAGGCGAAGCTAGACCGAGCGCTACAGATGACGCGATCGGCGCTGATTCGTCGGCACTACGCACTGTCACAAACATTGGACAGCTACTGCAAATGTAGTCGCGGTCCTGGCCCCACCCGGCAGCGACACACCGCGAGATGTAGACCGCCTTACGTCGGCCATGCCGATATCCCAGCCCTGTCGGCAGTCGGGAGTAAGTTACGTGCCGGCTTGGATAGAACCAACCGACGACGAAGGAAACCAGGCTGGATCGGCCCATGCAGCGGGCCTCTGCTCTGCCGGCAGGCTCATGATCCCCTGCACACGCCCCGCCGCCATGCGGGCTTCCTGGAGCTCCTGCTGCGTGCGGGCGCTCTGCATCTGGACGCCGTGCGATTCCGCGGCGCGTGCATCTGCGTTCTGCGCGAGCCCGAGCTGGGCCTGCTGGAGCTTGTTCGTGGCGTCAAACTGGCGCTGCTGCTGGCCTAGGCGCTGATTGGAATCGAGCGCGTTATAGATCGGCGAGAAGTCCGGCGCGGGTCCTGCCTGATACTGCGGAAGCTGGAGGAAATTTACCATCTCACTTCGCTCCCGGAACGCCGAAGCCGCCGATGCCGCTTGCCTTCAGAGCAAGCCCGCCGAGCTGCATGAGGTTGTTCACGCCGATGCCCTTGGCCTGCGCGAGAGCGTTGCCAGAGCTGATCGCGTTGGAGGCCTTCTGCTGGCCGAGGCCGAACGAGAGGTTGCTCAGCGCATTGCCCTGGTTCGAGGCGAGGCCGGCCGCACCAGAGGCCGCTTGCAGGCCCTGCCCGGAGAAGCCCTGAAGCTGCGCAATGCGGTCATTGTAGGCTTGGCGCTGGAACTGCTGCCCGTACTCTTGCAGGCCCTTCATGGCCGCGCCTGAGTACAGCCCGCCGCGCGCCGTCGCCGAGCGATCGAGCGCATTCACGCCCGCGTTGAACTGCTGCTGGTAGCCAGGGTCCTGTTGGAAGTTCGCGAAAGCCTGCTGCTGCGCTTCCGGGCCCGCTGCACCGAGATAGGCCGCAAGCAGGTTGTTCGCCTGTCCGCCGCCCTGCAGGTACGGATTGAGGAAGCCCTGCGCCTGATCGTAGTACTGGCCGAGCTCGCCGCGGGCCTGCGTAGCGCCGCTGTCGTACTATCTTATCTGTAATTTGCAATAGTCTTATTTCATTTTCTTTTTGCTTCTGTAGAACCTCTATTTGAACCTGGAGGATTTTAGTCTTTTCTCCATCAAGTTGTTCATTCCAGTAGAGCATATAGATACATAATAGCCATGCAAAAAACTCTCTTATGGTGCTAAGAGAGGAAGAGTTTAGGTACCAAGGTTTTTGGGTTTGGTTTTCCATTCATTTCGATTGGTTATTTGGTAATCATATAGTATATAACCCAGGGACACTAATACAGCTGCTCCCATAATTATATAGTCACTTATACCTCTACGGGTAGGATCAAATAATAGTTCATCTGCTAATTGATTGGTGGCACCTATAATATTAAATATCCATAGTGCAGTGAGTATTCTTGACTTTTCTCTTAGGAGAAGTAGAGCAATAGCAACTATCCAAGCTAAGGCATTCAGTCCATCAAATACAGATATAGTATTATAGTGTACTGGAAGATTAAACCTAAGGAGGTGTATCAATGTTAATAAAAATCCTAATATAGTTGCTATTGTCTTTTTCATTACTTGCGGATAGGCCTGCCCCCGAAGAAGTCTGCTGTTACGGAAGTTACTTGATAAGCACCTTGAGCTCCTACTAAATTGAGGGTTACTGGTGTAGATGTGTTGACCATCAAGACAGCTACGTTGGTATCATCAAGAGTGATACTATAGTTAGGATCTGTGTCCTTCAGGGTTTTTACTGGGTCTGTTGTGCCATCAATCAGATCATCCAGGGATTGGATATCCCAGAATACTTGTGGATTCATATTTGGTTTGGGGTTTTGAGGTTCATTTTGTTTGTGAGTGGCTCCAAAGTAAAAACCTAATACCAGGATTAAGATAGAAGAGGTTAACTGAACTATCTGAGTTTGCATGGTTTCAGAGGAGTGTACAAGACCTGTGAGGGTCAATAACAGGATTATAAAACAGAGAACTACTGTAGTAAATCCTATAATTGTGGTGGTAGAAGTCTTTTTCATTTTAAAATTCGTGATAATAACGCACCATATAATCAATTTGGACATTCATATTTCCTTGGCCGCCGGAGAGGGTGGCGATCGGGCGGTCGGCCAGGGCTTCCGCGCCGACGGCTTCGAGCGCGGCGGCGACCTCCTCGCGCACGGCGGCACCGCCGAGGGGCAGGCCGAGGCGGTGTCCGTTGGCGACACTGGCCAGAATATCGGCCCCGCGGAGGAACTGGCCGGAGTGGGCCGCGCGGACTTGCGGCATGTAGCCGATTGCGGGGCTGCCTCGCCTCGGGGCGGCGCCGAAGACCGAGAGTGCGCCGGAGGCGACTGGTTGGAGACGAAGGAGGGCGCGGAACAGGGTGGTCTTGCCCGCGCCGTTGGGCCCCAGCACGCCGACGAATTCGCGGTCGCCGATTTCCAGCGACACGTGGCGCAGAATCTCGGCGCGGCCGCGGGCGAGGGTGACGTTGTCCAGGTGGATTATGGTCATTTCGAGTCGAGCGCCTGCTCCACCGCGTCAAGTCCGGCGGTCATCCATTGCTGGTAGTCCTTGACCGCAGGCTCGGTTTCCGTGACGCCGACAATGGGGATGCCGGATTGCCGGGCGATGGCATTGAGGCTGGCGGTGAGGTCGTCGGTGACCTGGGAGTTGTGGAAGAGGATTTTCACCCTGCGGGCGCGGAGATCGTTCTCGAAGGCGGCGACATCCGAGGGGGCGGGCTCGGTGCCGTTCATCACTGCGACCTGGAAGCGGCGGTGCAGCATTTTCAGGCCGAGCGCGTCGGCCATCAGCCCGAACACCGGCTCGGTGGCGGTGACGGGCTTGCCGGCATGCTTGGCGCGCATTTGCGCCGTGCGCTGCGCAATGCGCCCAAGACCGCCCAACGTCTTGGCGAGGCGCTCGGAATATTCAGTGGCATGAACAGCATCAGCCTGGCTGAGGGCCGCCGCTATCGCCTTGGCGACCGCCGGCATGGTGTCCGGCGCGTACCAGAGATGAGGATTGTCGCCGGCTTTGGCACTCACGAGCTTTGCCGCGCTGATGACGGTACGGCCCGGCCGCGGCGCGGCGGCAATGAGCTTGTCCATCCACGGATCGTAATCGGCACCATTGACGATGACGATCCGCGCATGAGAATTTGCATCTCGGGGTCTCCGCGCTCCATAGCCTGCTGGACGTAGTCCCACGAAAACTCGTCCAACCAAAGTGTGCGTCCGGCGCTGGTGCCGCCAGCGTTGCCAGCAATGCGCGCATAGACCGCGCCGGGCGGGGCTGTGGCTGTAACCGATGACAGCTTATACGAGTTGTTCGACGTTGAATCGATGCGCCCGCCGTTCGACGTGGAGAGCAACGAATGTGAGCCATCCAACCAATCAATCTGGACTTGCCCAAAAGCTTGGCCAGCAGAAGACGAGCCTTGGTTGACGTAGCACTTTGCCGTGATCTTCTGGCCGGGCTGCACGATGACTTCGTTGTCGTTAACGATGCGCGCAGGGCTCGAACCAGTGGTGACGAGCCGAGCCGACCACGTTCCTGAGAACGGATTGTCTTGCACGATGCCCCAGCCGGTGTCTTTCGTCCAGCCGGTGTCGCCTTCCTCAAAGCCCGGATTGTCAGGTGCCACCTGCGAAGCAGCAGGACGCGATCGCGGCTGCACAAGAGCGCCGGGGTTATAGAGCGTGCCGGGTTGCCAAACGGGAGTGCTCATGGGTCCGTATACCTGCCATCACCGTACCGGTCGTCGACAGAGACCGGCACTGCCGGAACAGCCGATGGTGTAGTCACACCATCGGATGAGCTGCCTTGGCCGTCAGTGTCCTCCACGATCTGCGCACCGTCCTCTGTCGGCCAATCGGGTTCGACCGAGCCTGACGTCGGGTTCGCGCCCGCAGTCTCGACGACAGTGTAGTAGAAATCGTTGTACACCGTCGGCTCGATGACATCCGGCGGGATGGAGCTGCCGTTGCCGTCCGTGCGCGGCACGTTCGGCGCCCAGCTCGGATACGGCTGTCCGAGGCGTCCAGCCTGGTAAGCCAGGCCGTTCGGCGTCGTCGGCTCGATGATGTCGCCATTGTGGTAAATCTTGTTTGCTTCCCATGTGCCACTCGATCGCAGCCAGTAGTGAGCGACTGCGCCGTCAGCGAACTCCGCGACGACGTAGAGGAAGCCCATGAATGGCTGGGCGAAGTGGATCTTCGTTGATCGCGCGGCTCAGAGGAAGGCACAGGGTGTGGTGCCTTGATACACAGGTTTTTGGTTCGCGCTCA
This sequence comes from Amorphophallus titanum, assembly GCA_024336825.1. Lineage (NCBI taxonomy): Eukaryota > Viridiplantae > Streptophyta > Magnoliopsida > Alismatales > Araceae > Amorphophallus > Amorphophallus titanum. Next base: position 48,364 of record JANBPO010007769.1, on the reverse strand, counting down.
AGCTACCTCGAGTCTGTGCAGCGTGTCGACGAGAAGACCATTGTCTACGCGGTCTTCCACTTGCCGAATCCCGATCACTGGGTGGGCGTCGCGTGGTATGGAAAATTCCCGCGAGAAGGCGATGTGCACTTCTACGAGCCCCTGCTGGACGAGCACCCCGCGTTCTACGGGCGTTGGCGCGAGTTCTGCCGCAAGATTGGCATCGATTGGGTGAAGTACGAGCGTGCCAACTCGACGTTGATGAGGACTGCAGTGTACAATGGCAGCCGCGTTGCCTCGTCGTGCGGGTGGGCCTGCGTCAACGACTACATTTCGCTGAAGATCTACGGGGTGGCGCGGAGAGAAGTCGTGTTCCAGCCTGATGTCGTGAAGGACCTGGAGGTGCTGCGCAGCAAGTATCTGGAGCTCCTCGACGCGCTGACACCCTGCGCTACTGCCGGTTGTCGTGAACTGGCCAAAAAACCTGACACGCGGTGTCGCGAGTGCCAGTTCGTCCTGAAGAAGACCCCTCCCGAGCGAAAGTGTAAGCGCTGCGGGGACAAGCTGCCGCAGGAGGTGCCTACCGGGCTGCTCTGCCCCAGATGCGCCCCGCCGCTCGACCCCCGGACGACGAAGACGCAGCGCCCTGATGGGACGTCCGGTAGCGATGCCCCCCCTGCCAAAGCGAGGAAAGGAGACGGCAAGGGGAGGGGCTGTCACCGCTGTCACGCCCTTCCCACCCTTGGCTGCACTGTATGCCGGAAGTGGTGCTGCTCCAAGCACCGCACCCGCGGGATGTGTCCTAGCTGCCTGGCTGTCTGGGAGGAGAAGCCCGAGCTCTGGGTTGCACCGAAGGGTGCGGGAGCTAAGGGAGCAGGGAAGGCTCTCGCCCCGGACGTCGCTCATTCGAGACCATCGCCTCCTTCTGTGGCGGCTGTGTCTACGACGCCTCAGTGCATTGTGATTTCAGAGTCGCCTGCCGCCTCCGTCGAGGTGTGCACCGCGACCGCAGCGGAGTCGGCAGGATGGTGTCGACCGGCTTGAAGTTCAGCCGCTCGACATAGAAGGCGATCGCTTTCTCCCGGCCTTCCTTGGGCAGGTCGAGCACGACATGGGCGATGGCGGAAGGCCGGGCGCGGCCATAGGCCTCCAGCGAGAGGTTCCAGCGCTCGACCATGCCGTAGCCGTTGAAGCCGCGCCTGGCGTGATAGACCTCGACCGGATCGGCCAGGCGGAAGGCGATGCCGAATCCCGTCTCGTCCCGGGCGCGGAGGGTGTCGCCATGCCGCTCGACCGGACGATCCGTGCCGATCGCGGCGGCGATCTGCTCCAGGTCCGTCTCGGCGGAGACGCCCCAGGTCACTTCGCGCAGGGTGCTGCCGCCTTCCAGGGCCGGCGGCAGGTCCTTGTCATGGGCGGAACGGATGTAGAGCCTTTGGTTCGAGGGGGGGCGGAACGTGGCGCCCTTCGCGCCGTTTTCCAGAAGCTCCAGGCCGAAATCGGTGCAGAACCGTTTGGCCGCCTCGACGTCCTCGACGCCGTAGGTAAGCGCTTCGATGCGTAGAATGCTCAAGATCGATACTCCGTGGCCGGCCGGCGCCACCGCTTCCTCCCGAAAGGCCG
>JANBPO010007769.1:0-46752 GCA_024336825.1 Amorphophallus titanum | reverse complement strand
GCTAAATCCCGGCAGGGCTTGGATTTTCGTCTTTTGCCGCCTGCCGGACCGCTGCCCCTGATCATCGGTCCGGGGGGTGGGATGTCAAGGAAGTAACCGTCAAGATTCTGCATTCAATTGTTTCAGATCCGGTACGTTTCAATGCTTCGGCACCCCTAGTAATGTTGTGCTCCAATAACTTCCGGGGAGTGAGACAGCGTGCGCATCAAGCGGCTCGATCCGAGCGAACTCAACGAGCATCAGCAGAAACTGTACGAGCGGATCGCGGGACGTCGCGGACAGGTGCGCGGTCCGTTCATCGCCTGGCTGCACCGGCCCCAGCTTTGCGACTGCGTGGAGGCGCTCGGCGCCTATCTACGCTGGGAAAGCTCCCTGCCGACGCGCATCAGCGAGCTGAGCATCCTGGTGGCGGCGCGGCACTGGGACGCGGCCTATCCCTGGGCGGCCCGGGCATTATAGAAGGTTCTCGGGCTCACATGGAATGTTTCCGATGCCACCAGAAAGGGCATCGTGCATTTGAGTGCCATTCTAAGAAACTATATCTAGGTTCTGATCATGATGAGAGTGAGGAGAATGCCGGTGAGATGATCCACCTAGTGACCCCACCTAGTGATCTCGAGGACCAGGTGCTTGATGAGGTTATTATCAGACTCAATGTGGTGAGATGTATGGTTGCCCAAGAGAGGAAGGAAGACGATGGGAGGCGGACCTCTATCTTTCATACTTATGTCAAGTGTGGAAGCAAGAGTGGAAAGGTGATCATTGACGGAGGAAGTTGCCTTAATGTGGTCTCCACGGGTGCTGTGGCGCGATTTGGGTTGCACCCTGAACTACATCCTCACTCTTATAAGGTGGATTGGGTTGATCATACCACCATTCCCGTCACCCAGAGATGTTTGGTTCCCCTACAGTTTGGTAGCTATCGGGATCATGTCTGGTGTGATGTTCTAGAGATGGATGTAGCTCATGTGCTGTTGGGAAGGCCGTGGATCTATGATCATGATATTATATATCATGGGAGATCTAACACCTATGAGTTTATGCATGATGGGAATAAAATCAAACTGACTCCCATATAGCCCAAGGACTTAAAAGGTTCTACTAGATCTGATTCTCATGTCATGTCCTCATCCCCCATTGAGAGCGAGCGACTGCTTCATATTATTTCCCATAGAGAGTTTGACACAGAAGTGGAGGAGTCTGCAGAGATGTCTGCTCTAGTAATCAAGGAAGTAAAAGAACCTTAGGAGGAAGATGCGATTGAGATTTCCAAGAAGGTTCAGCAGGTTTTCACTGAGTGTAGTGACGTCACCCCTGATAAGCCACCTCCTATGAGGGATGTCCAGCCTATCATGGACTTAGACCCTAATGCACCATTACCTAGTCTTCCTATGAGTGAGCCTGCATATGATGATTCTATCAACCGGCCCACAGGTTAAGGTCCTTCCATGCATGTTTGTGATCGTTACATTTGATCCCTCCCCCCTACTACATCCCATTTGTCAAAGTCAGTGCAGTGATACGTGAAATCCTGCGGGCAGACGACATCCGGTCCCTGCACGATCTCACGGCCGATGACGAAGCAGCGCCGTGCGATCATCCGCCGCTTCTTCACGACCTGATGAACGGCCGATCGCTCCAGCGTGTCGCGCAGATCGGCTGTCATCTTGCCGTCCGGCACTTCCTCGCTCTCGCCGGTCTCGGTGTTCGATATCGCGTGATAGGTCTCGCGCTCCTTGTACTGGTATTCCAGCACCAGGATATCGGGCTTCACGTCGCGCGCATCGCGCTCGCCCTTGTAGGCCGTGCGCGGGCTGCGGTTGGTCGGCTCGCCGGCGTCGTCGGCCTCATCGTCGAACGCATCGGTATACGGCCCCCGGAAGTCGGGCCAGATTTCCTTGACCTCGCGCTCGGTGTAGCGCTTGCGGCGGAAGACGTAGCGGCCATCGGCGAGGTTCGGTTTCTTCGCCGCGGGATCCCACAGCATTTCGAGCGGGTCGACGCGCTCCTCGATCAAGTCGTAGTCGGGATTCTGCGCATCCGACAGCCGGTCGTGCGTCCAGCCCATGCCGCAGATCAGTGTATCGCGGAAGGCGTCGCTCTCCTCATGCTCGGCATCGCACTGGTCGCGGAAATACTCGCCGCCCTGCGTCAGGATTTCGTTGACCTTGGCATCGCCCATCGTGCGCGGCAGGTATTGCACTTCGGCCCGATTGTTCGCCTCGTGGCCGATCACGGCGTCGATCAGGCGCTTTGTGCGGTTGAACGTGATGACCGGCCGCTGCTGATCCTCCATCTTCTGCAGGTCGTCCATCGTCCACTGGTCGCCGGCGTAGAAGCGGAAATCCTCGCGCGCGCCTTCACGCCATTTGCTGGCATGCTCCTTCGCGGCCTCGTAGCGGGCCTCGAAGGCTTCGAGTGTTTCGCCGAAGGCCGCCTCGAAGGCTTCGGACCATGGCTGGCCCGTACCCAGCTCGGTGTAGAATTGCCCCAGCGCGCCGAGGCCGGCCGATTCCGCCAGCATATGTGCCGCGATCATGCCCGCCGAGGAGGCGAGCGGCTCGGAATAGAAGCCGTCCATCACGTGTGCTCGGTCCCTTCCGCGCCCAGGGCGTGACATGTCTGATGCCCCTAAGCAAAGCCTTTTGCATCCAAGGAGGTTCCCAAGCCAAGCCCATAGGTGATCGATTACCAAGCAAAGCCTAAGGGCACCTAATGCCCCTAGGTAAAGCCTTCGGCACCTAGAGATTTTTCTGAAACAAGCCCATGGGTGCTTGGATGTCAGGCATAGCCTACGGGGCCCTAATGCCCATGATCAAAGCCTTCGACACCTAGGGATGATTCCCGAGCAATGCTACGATGCTCGAATGACAAGTAAAGCCTATGGACACCTGACAGTCTTTCTTTTCGAGCAAAGCCTTCAGCACCTGGTCACATTTTATAACCGAGCTAAGCCCTCGATGCTTGGTAATAGATGATCCCTATCTCAGGCAAAGCCTACAGTGGCCTAATGGCCCGGGGCAAAGCCTTCGACATCCAGGGAGGTTCCTGAGCCAAACCCACGGGAGCTTAAATGCTAGGCAAAGCCTACGAGCACCTAATCCCTTGGGCGGAGGCTTTGATGCCTAGGGACGTTCTTGAGCCAAGCCTATGGGTGTTCGGATGCCAGACAAAGTTTACAGGTGCCTAATGTCCCTACGCAGAGCCTTTGGCACCTAGGGGGTTCCCGAGCCAAGCCTACAGGCGCTCAGATGCCAGGCAAAACTTACGAGCGCCTGATGTCCCTAGGCAAAGTCTTTAGGATGTAGGGATGTTCTCGAGCCAAGCCGATGCCAAACAAAGCGTACGAGTGCCTGATGCCCCAGGACAAACTCTTTGGCGCCCAAGGATGATTCTCGAGCAATGCTACGATGTTCGGATGGTAGGCACAACCTATGGGTGCCCGATATTCTCTCTTTTCGGGCAAAGCCCTCAGTGTCCAGTCACATCTTAAAACCAAGCGAAGCCCTCGATGCTCAATAATAGACGTTCAAGCCCTCAGGCAAAGTCTTAAGGGCCTCAGCCATGCCACATCCCTCATCGAACTCTCTCTCACACATAAAAGCCAACGGCCTAAAGGCTTCCAAACGCGAAGGCATATACGGAGTGGTACCCCACCTCCGACTTCGAGGGTGCAGTCGCTACCAGCATCAAGACCGGTAGCGGTAAGGAATACTCGGTGAACAAGAAGTACCAGATGGTCTTCTTCGCTTTCAATCGGCAGCCGGGCTTCACGTTCGGTGTTCCGGATGGTTATGCGGCTATCACGTGGGCTAAGGCGTACGGCGAGTACCTGAAGAACAACTCCAAGTTGGTCAAGGCGTACGCGCAGATTGCCTGGAAGGCATCCACCAAGAGTGCTTCTGGAGGCAACAACGTCGCTGCGCAGATCTCGAATCCTGGGGTCGCTGGCACGGCCACGATGGGTCCCACCAGCGACCTGACGCCCATGCCGCGTGCTGGTAGCGACGTCAACTTCGAGAATGGGCGTCCTCTGGCCTCCATGGTGGCTGCTGCGCTCGGCGTCTCTGTGGTCGCCCTGACGGCTGACCCCGGTGCTGCTGGTTCGTCCTACGGTTCGGCACAGACGCTGGACGCTCCTACGATCCTGGTCATGGTGTCCATCCAGGAGGCGTGGAAGGCGTTCTACGAGGAGTTCTTCCGCCCCTGGCAGCCCAAGAAGAACGAGGAGGCTCGGCTGAAGGTCGAGTTCCCGTCCATCGAGACTGACCCGGTATACCGGCAGATTCAGTCGCTGTCTACGGCATACGCTCTGGGGGCGCTGTTTCAGGAAGAGTGGCGAAATGCGATTCTGGATCTTCTCGACATTCAGGACCCGAAGCCGGGTCTTCCGGAAAGCGACCACTTCAACAGTGCTCACCCCACTATTGAAGAGGCTCAGGCTGAGGCTGATAAACTGGCTGCGGCAAACAATGATCCTGTCTCTCGGCAAGGAAACACCGGGGTTAACGGAGACCAGGGCGAAACTAACCATGACGGAGACCCCGATTCGTTTGGGAATGAGGACTGATGGCTAAGAAGCGCATTGTCGAAGCCACAAAGGGCAAGGTCGAGTCTAAGGGCAAGGGCATCTTTCGCCTGAAGATCATCAACGAGGGTCAGGGTTCCTCGGGCTACTACACGCGAGAACTCCTGGAGAACTACGGCCATCGGTCAAAAACAGGTGTTTCCCGATCCACAGCTCCTGCCGGAAACCCTTGGCCCACCCCGGCAGCACCAGCTCCTGGTTGAAGTAATGGTCCGCGGGCCCCAAAAAGTACCGCACAGCCAGGGCCGTCGGCGTTTCCAGCGTCACTTCCCAGGCGGCAAAGTAGGCGCGGTACAGGTCACCCACATCCGCCACGGTAAAGCGGGTGTCAAAGTCCCACAGGGTCCAGGAGAACTGGGCAGGTTCCCACACCACATTGCAAAAGCCCTCGGGCGCCGCTACCGTGCCACCCTGCTTAAAGCCGATCTGCTCGCGGGTTTTCACTACCCAGGCCAGGGCCATCAGGCCTTCGTGGGTTTCGTCAAACCCCTGCCGTTCCAGCGTGGCCCGTTCCCGGTACACGTTGAGCGCCAGGCAGCCGATGCCCAGGCCCTGCGGCCCGGCCACCCAGCTCGTCAGCACCGGGTGCCGCGTGGCGGCAAACGGTGCCCACAGGGGCGTGAGTAGCAGGAAGGCCAAAAGCGGTACAAACACCCGCCGCCAGTCGCCCCGGAAAAAATGGCCGAGGGGCCGTAACGCAAAGTTCCAAAGGAACGCCCCCACCCACTTCAGGGCCGGGAGCGCCAAAAGTCCAAGTCGCCGCATGTCTCATGCTCCAAAGCGGTGAGAGAAGATACTTGCCGGGGTTCTAAGGGAAAAACAGCATGTATGCAATATACTGCCTTCGCCCCCTTCCCCGCCTTGACGCCTCCCGGGCACAAGCCTATACCACCCGCCTTATCTCTTTCCCCTTTTTTTGCGGAGTCTCGACGATGACCACCCACGATTCTTCCCTGTCCACGCTCGGGCAGAACCTTCGGCAATCTGTCCACGGCCTGCCGCTGTGGTGTCTCTTGCTGCTGGCGGCCCTGGTACCGGCCGTCTTCCACTTCTTTCCATCCCAACAGGCCGTCGTCGGCTGGGTGGTGCTCGGTGTCACACCGGTCTTGGTTCTCTGGACCTTGCTGGCGGATGCCGTCGCCGCCCGGTTTTCCCGGTCGGACCCGCTGACGCTGGCGGAGCAGGCAGCGCCTACCTCGTCCTCTCCAAGGACAAGAAAAAGGCCGAGTTCGAGTTCCCTCCCCGCTGATCCCCCGGCCGGATAAACCTTGCCCCGCCAGTAACTCCGCCCGTCGGGCGGCGTCTCCTCCCTGCCATGCAAGCCCGCGCCAAAAACTACCTCATCCTCCTTCTCGCCTGCGCCACCGCCACCGCCGCCTCCATCGCCTGGCGCCAGACGCAGCGCTTCAACCAGCTCCAGTCCTCTCTCAGCGCCGGCAACGCCGCCTCCGCCCGCAAGGTCGCCGTCGCCCGCGCCGGCACCTACTCCACTCCCGCCGCGGCCAAGGCATCGAGTTCCGACGAGGACGCCGCGACCGACGACCCTGCCGCCCAGCAAAACAACAACGGCCGCCAGCGCCGCAACGGCCGCGCCAATTTCGAGGCCCTCCTGGCCAACCCCAAGTTCGCCAAGGCCTGGAACGTCGAGCAGACCGCGCGCATCAACCAACGCTACGGCGCTCTCTTCAAACAGCTCAACCTCTCTCCCGAGCAGCAGGCCGCCCTCGCCAATCTCCTCATGGAGCGCCAAAACTCGGCCCGCGACGTCATGACCGCCGCCCGCGACCAAGGCCTCAACCCCGGCCAAAACCGCGACGAGATCCGGCAGATGGTCGCGCAGGCGCAGGCGCAGGTTGACCAGAGCATCCAGTCCGCCCTCGGCGCGGCCGGCTACCAGCAATACCAGAACTACGAAAGCACCCAGACCCAGCGCAACGTCGTCTCCGAGCTTAACCAGACCCTCGGCGCCTCCTCGATGCCACTTACCTCCGCCCAGTCCGCCTTTCTCGTGCAAGCCCTCTCCGGCAGCGGCGCCTCGGCCGGCGGCGGCGGCCCGGGCGGCTTTGGCCCCCAGCAGGCCACCATCACCGACGCCGTCATCGCCCAGGCGCAAAACGTCCTCTCTCCCGACCAAGTCAATGCCCTTCGCCAGCTTCAGGCGCAGCAGCAGGCCCAGCAGACCATGCGGCAGATGTTCCAAGCCCAGGCCCGGGCCAACAACAACGGCAACTGATCGCGCCCGCGCCGCGGGTCTGACACGCCCGGTGGGACCAAAATCACCCTTCATCTCTTTGCCGGGACTAAGGGCCTTACGGCCCCTCTCTTGTAGTACTAACTGCTCTACTTTGCAAATGCAGGGTCGCACCTCAACGTCAAGAATGACGCTCACGTTCGGTCCTCAGGTCATCGAGAGTCACGTGTGGAATGGCTACCTAGTTGTTCCCCTTTGCTTCGGGACCTTCCCTCCCGTGGTGGGCTTCCCCAATTTCCTCGAGGTGGCCTTCGCAAACTTGTTGGACGTGGAAGCATCAGACGCTACCGAAGTCAACGCTCCCATTCATGGAGCCACCGAAGCTGCTATTGGCCGATCATTGGCCAAGACTTCCAAGGCTGTCCCGACTAGGACAGTGAGCTGCTGTGTGCACCACGTGCCCCTGAGTGCTGACCCATCCCACCATGGGTCGGCGTCCTACCAAAAAAGGCTTCGGAGCAGCTGCGCCGTGGCTGCACTCAAAGGCAAAATCTCTAACTCCGAAAAATCTATAGTTGTCAGAAACATCTGAGTCCACCTCAATGGACGAAGATCCGGGGCGATCCCGGACTGCTTCGTGCCGACTGTGCTAGTGCGTAACTCTTTTCGAGCACTGAAGAAGATGAGGGACAGGATGATGCATGCTGCCCCGGCTAAAGCACCGAAGAACGTGCCAGCCCTTAGGCTGGCCAAGTCCAGACATGTCTGGATCCCCAAGGGAGCCCAGATTTCTCCGTCTGCCCAGGCAGGGCCCAGCACCTTTCATCCCGTTAGGACACGACGGGAAGAGCGGGTCGAGACATTGGCCCCTATGTACTGGCCAGTCTTCACAGCACCGGCATCACCAGAAGACACCAGTCATCGACATTACAGGCGCCATCACCGAGCTGCCCGCACTAGGCCTTCGGCTCACACCCCTGCTACTGCTGCCAGCAAGCCATCACCAGTTTCTCCTCCTGATCAAGACCGGGAAGGAGTGGAGCAAGCCATGAGGAGTTACCTGCGGGGCCCAGGGAACACCCCCATGGGTCGCCAGAGATTATTGGGGGCAGTAGCCTCTGCCTCCCTGGGCTTCGCAGGCCATGGTGTTCCGTCGCAGGAGTCACGGGAGATCCTCGATGACTTCTTCGACGACAGCGCAGCAAGCGCTACTGAGTGATCAACAGAGAGGAGGGCCGAACATGGCCCAGGAAATCGTCCGCATCGCCGTGGACGTGACGGTCAACAAGGGCAGCGCCACGACCGTCCAGGACATCTCCTCCGAGCTGCGCAAGGAGATCGGCAACTACGTGACCGGGAGCGTCATCCCGGACCACGAGGACGGGCACGGCATCGAGACCAAGGTGGTCGCCGGTGCCGCACACGTCCACGAGGTGAACGGGTACTGCGAGTACTGCGACCGGTGGAGCCGGGCTCCGATCCTCGACCGCGTCTGATCGCATGACCAGCAACAACAGCATCACTCAGAACAGCAACAAGAACGAGAACCAGGAGAACTACCACATGAGCAACGCCACCACCGCCCTCACCGACGCCAACTCCATCCTGGAGGCCGCCGAGGAGAAGCCGCGCGAGTACACCCACGAGGACATGCGCATCATCCTCGCTGCGGCTGCGGGCCGTTCGCCGTCGCGTGGCAAGGCCGTCGCCCGCCACAAGACCCCGGCGAACAAGATCTCCCTGCCGGAGAACATGGCCGTCTCCAAGGCGGCCAAGACGCTCGCTGAGGTCGCCCAGGCCGAGCAGGAGCGCGAGGACTACGTCCAGACGTTCCAGTACCGCCCCTGGGACGGCGCGCTGGCCCTGACCCGGGTCATGGAGCAGCAGTTCGGCACCACCGGCCGCTCGGTGGCCACGCCGGGCTTCTTCGGCTCGACCCCGCCCAAGCAGATCACCATCGAGGTGGCCTACAAGCAGACGGCGCGCGTGCCGTGGGGCCGGATCGAGTTCGCCCCGCTGGAGGGAACCATGGACCTGGGGTCCTCGTACAGCGAGGACTACGGGCAGCTGTTCCAGATCTCGATCAACGCCCCCAAGAAGTACGCCGACTCCGTCACCGGCTTCTTCAAGCTGATCGAGATGGAGCTGGCCGAGAACTCCATCTACCGGGGTGCGGCCATCCGGGGCACAGCAGAGGGCCTTTCGAGCTAGCTGAAGATGAGGATACCTAGACGAGGGAGCAAATCTGAAGATCAACTGTGAACTGGAGTACCATGAATATCATGCAATGCGCAATTACTCCCACCAAGTTTTCATGAGTTTCAACGTGCAAGTCTGCCAAGGAAATGTGGGACAAACTTGAACTGATATATGAAGGTACGTTTGAGGCAAGAGAGACTAAAGTCAATATGCTTATCTGTGATTATGAAATGTTTAAAATGAGAGCTGATGAGACTATTTTAGAAATGTATGCTACATTATCTTAGCTGACCAATAGTCTTAAGTCCCTAAGCAAGGAATACACGAATAGTGAGATAGTTAGGAAAATCCTGAGGTCTCTTCCTCTGGCTTGGCATACTAAAGCCACTATCATAGAGGATTCTAAGTATCTCTCTACAATGATAGTAGATGAGTTGTTGATAGGATCATTGATGACGTATGAACTAAATCTGAAAAGAAATGAGGAAGATGTGAAGAAGAAGAAGCCTATAGCTCTTAAGGCATCACTCAGTAGCAAGGGTTCAAGCGGTGAAAGTGAGACGTCTGATAGTGAAGAAGACCCCAATGAGTATGCTTTACTCTCAAGAAAGTTTAGAAAGTTTCTTAGAAAAGAACGTAAGGGTCAAAGGAAGAAAAAGGTCAGGTAAGCAAGTATTCTAATTTCAAATCTTATTCTAACAAGAAATCTGTTGATGTGGTTTGTTATCAATGCAAGAAGACAGGGCACATGCGAGAAGAGTGCCCGAAATTGTTGAAAAGAATGAGCAAGGGAAAAACTAAGAAACCAAAACTAATACTCTGCACATAGAGCGATGAAGAGGAAGATGAAGAAAGCTTAAATGAGGAGGATAAGGAGAAGATTTGTCTAATGGATCATGGTGATAAGGATGAGGAGGTAACCTTTATGTTCGAAGATTTTACCATTCATGATTGGAAAAATGCGTATGCTGATATACTTGATAAGTGTGATTAGTTTAGAAGGGAAAATAAACAACTTAAGAAAAAGATGATTGCCTTTCTTCATGATAATACCCGGCTTATAGCCGTGCGGGGAATACGGGCGAGACCTTCCGCCTCCTTTCTGAAATGGTGCTCACACCTAGAATGGGCCACCCATTCCTTTGGGCAGCACCATTTCATTTTTGCTCCATAATATTAGTTGTAACTATCCAAGTTCCGTAGGTCTTGGATCCAGAACTGCTATAAGCAATGCCAATAAAATTCATGAAAAGAATGCCATTCCACTTCAACAAAAGAGGAATCCAAGGCCCATACTTTGCATGAAGCAATTCAATGTAAATAGTACATCCAAAGAAAGATGAGGTGGGGTACTTCTCAACAGATCCAAGACAAGAAAACATGCATAGAAATCACAAAAGTAAATCTCACCAAATATTCAACACAAAAGGAAACTTGAAAAGAAAAACAGAAAAAAAGGATACATTATACTTAGAAAATTCAAAACAAAAATAGAGAACAATATAGAAACTTTGAGCCTACTCAAAAGGGCTGTTGAAGAAACAAGCATCTTCAAAAAGTGAAAAAAGGATCCATGCGTGGTAAAACAAAGCAGGAATAGCCCATGGAAGTCAGATGTAAGACCACATTATATGGCTTTCCAGAACAGGACATTGACTCTTGAGCTGCAAACTAGAAGCAATTTATTTTTCATCCTACATGGAGCTTTGCTTATTGAACTGCTACAGTGATCAATCATGCCCAGTGGAAAGTGAACTGAACAACTTAAAGGCTTTTTTAGAGAAAGAGGATATTGGGAAAGCAGAACTTGAACACAAAGGTCACTGAAAACAGAAATAACTAATTAAAAAATGAATGACCACACTTTCACTTCCTCTAATGGAGATTAAACAGCCAATAGAATACGGAGAGCGCATATTATGTAACCAACCTTATGTGTGGGGTAAATTCAAAGGGTTTTTTGTGGGAGGTGGGGGGCAAAAAGTGTGGTTATTACAAAGTTTGATATATGTTGATTCTCATCATTGTGCATAAAAGAAACACATAACTCAACTCCCATGCAAAAAGGAGGCCATTTTGATATCTGCAGATGGCCAATTCTTTCAGATGTGTCATGCTTGACTCAGGCATGGTGGTCTCCTTTGCGTGCCTCCGCGACGTAGACCCGGTTCCGGCTTTCCTTCTTCGCCGTGTACATCGCGTGGTCGGCCTGCTCGATGATCTCTTCCTTCGAGGTCGCGTGATCCGGGAAGACGGCCACGCCGATCGAGACGGTCACCTTCAGCGTGAGCCCGTCGTCCTTCAGGAACTCCCAGGCTTCGATCGACTTCCGGATCCGCTCGGCGACGATCTTCCCCATCGCGAGGTCGCAGGGCGTGAGGATCGCGACGAACTCGTCCCCGCCGTAGCGGACGATCGAGTCGGCGTCGCGTACGTAGGTCTTCAGCCGCTGGCCGAGCTCGAGCAGGAGCTTCGATCCGTGGACGTGCCCGTGGGCGTCGTTCACGAGCTTGAACTTGTCGGCGTCGATGAAGAGGACGACGAACGAGCTGCCGCTCGTCTTCGACTTCTCGATCTCGCGGTCGAGGACCGTCGAGAGGTAACGCGTGTTATGGAGGCCGGTGACGTCGTCGACGTACGCCATCTCCTGGACGTCGCGATAGCGGACGATGTTCTGCCCCGTCACGTCGATCTGAGCGCGCAGGATCTTCAAGCGCGATTCGAACTCCTCGTACGCCTCGGGCTTCTTCGGCGAAAGCGCGAGGAAATAGAACTTCCGGTCGCCGACGCAGTGGAACTCGAACGCGAAGACGGCGGGGGTCATCGCCGTGCGATCGACGAAAACCGAGGGATGCTGCTCGTCGAGCGCTTCGGGAAGCTTCGCGGTCTTCGCCGAGATCTCGAACATCTCGGTCATCCCGTTCTCGCCCGACTGGTCGGTGTCGACGATCGTCATCTCGCCGCTCTCGTCGAACGAGGCGACGCAGGACTGCGAGGCGCGCAGCTCGCGCGAAAGGTAGCTTCGGACGATCGAGAAGACGCGGTTCTCGTTGGGGGCGGCCCGCTACCTCGACACGGGCGACACGCTGACGGCCGACGACCTGTCAGCGATCAAGGGTCACGACGCGATCCTGCTGGGCGCGGTCGGGGGCATGCCGGGCGACCCCCGCCTCGCGAACGCCAACGGCTATGCCGTAGCTATTGCTTTTGAAGACATTCTGGCATGATCTTGCCAAGTATAATAATTTTGGAAGGTGATGCTGAGTACAATTATTACCAAATGAATTCCTAATTCGTTTACTGTTACCTTCACGTCAGAAGAAAAGTTGTTTATAGGTTTCTTGTAGCCTGCTTTCTTGAGATGGAAGTTCATCCATCTAAGTAAAACCTTTTCTGGTGCTAAATTCAGGAGCTCCTCCACCTCCTGTACACTTTTAAAAAGGAAGCATACATTAATCTTCCACAACCAACTAAACAAAGTAGAAGAAGAAAACAGCTTTTTGACTTGACCTTACTATCATCCACCAGCTCCACCAGCTGTGGTGTCTTCTTTAGGTTTATATCTGCTAACAATTGTATCTGACAATGGGATCAACAATGACACATCAAATTTATAGGTGAAACTGTCAGCAGGATTAGATATTACTGCATAAGAGAAAAAAGAACAGAAAGATAAAAATACATCCTTCACAAGTGTTTCAATGCTGACCCAGAAGATTCAGGTCTCAAAGGAGAACAGATGAACCTTTCATGACACTAGATCAATTCCAATGGTATAAAGATATTTTCAATGTTTTTCGTACACAAACATATATAATTCCAGTCCATACCTTGATGATTTGAGATATCAATCCAAGTACCAAGTGAGGCTGCACATGGATATTTGAACAATCAATAATTGGTAGACCGAGTGTACAAGTGATGAAAATGACAACATTTTCAAGAACAAGAAATAATTCATATGTAAGAAATGGTAATAGAGCTTTTATAAGAATGGTATTCTAAGCTACTACTTTTACTAGAAATGGTTTATACACAGCATATATAGATGTATGTGTGTGCATAGGTATGTATGGGCAGCAGACTCCTCTGGTGGGGGAGGAAACTTAGTGTTAAGCTTTCTTAGTTCTCTTCTCAAAGTTGGCCAAACTTAGAACAATGAAAAAGAAAAAATGAGGAAGATGGTAACAAGAACACAGCAGAAATTTATTAAACAAAAAGGTACCATGCAGAAAACAGGCATAATAGTTGTACTTACTCTCCCTTCAACCAAGTCTTGAGTTCCAATGTTGACTACCGTGCAGCCAATGGCCTTTGCAGAGTTAAGGCAAAGAGTATGATTTTCATTCCGCTCCCATGGATTCAGTACCTTCTTTGTATTGATTGCTCTCTCATCTATTGTCCCAGGCACCGCAACATTAATCAGTTTACTACACAAACAAAGTAATCAAACAACCAGTTGTTAACAAATCTCATAAAAAGTTAACAAAGCTTGCAAACAATTGGAAACAAATTTGATGACCAGAAAAAGGAATCAACTGGCAGACACCTTTATTCCCATCAACAAAGTGGGAAAGAAAAACCCCAAAGTGAGGACAAACGGTTTAGTTTTTCTTTAATTTCCGTTTCTTCATTTGTGCGGGGGATGAAGTGCACAAAACACATCATGGAACTGCACATTTGACCCCTGATGAAAATAGGAGAAAAGGGTGATACAAAAGACAGTTACCAGAGAAGCACACCATCTTTTGCAAGGTTGCACAGATCATTTGCAGCTGGATCCAGTGGCAGATAATTCATCAGAAATTTGTCTTCACCAAGGTAGCTATTAATGTGTGCCACATAAGATGCTTTCTCAGATTCATCAATTCTGTGTAGAAGTGTGGTTGTGCTAGACTTGAGGAATGCCGACGAATGCTTAGCACCTCCCAGTTTCGCATTGGCCCTTGCTTGGAGATTCAGGTATTCCTGATTCAGAGATTCAATTTCACAAAACCATGACTTACTTCAAAAAATATTTAGGAAAGAATAACCTACATCAAGACAAGTTGTTACCCGTAAAAAGGTCTCGAAATCTATCTCCTGGCTCATGTCCGAATAAGATTCTCCTAATATTGTAGAGATCTCGTTCTCCGTAAGCAACTCACTAAGAGCTTTGATCTTCCCCATGACAGGGGGCAAATCTCCTACTGTTACATGGCCCGACTCCCTCTTCACAGACAGGAACTACATGATCCCATCAACAGATCAAAGGATAAGAAGAATTAGGAAGAGCCAATGTGATGCTATAACTGAAATTCAAGATGTTGTCTTTTGGGATGCTCACTTTCGATTTGAGTCCGCGAAGCTCCACTTGTGTGAATTGGCTCTGGAGCCAGGGATCCGAGACGAGCACACCAACATATCCCGACATTCTTAACACTTATCTATCGAACAGCTTGTTCTTATCAAAATACGATTGTTCTTCGAATGCGTGAGTATTGGCTTCAAATCGCAACAGAAAAAGGAACCTGGAATAGGCTACGACTCAGAACCCAGATCTCATAATGTGCTGTTGATATAGACTCAATAACCCACGTCCTGGATTTCACAGAGTTGGTCCATATGATCAGCAAGTTTTGCTGAGAGAATGCGGGAGAGAACAATGTCGACGACGGTCTTCTCATTTAAACCAAAGCAACCAGAAAAGATGGGCACAAAGCGGTGAGCTTAACATCATCAAGCAAGCAACAAATCATGAGCCTAGGAGTAAGAATTACCCATGCACGGAGGAAGAAACCCACCTGGAAAATGGAAAGAAATCAAAGAAACATGCAGCAAGATGGATTCTTTTCCTCTCCTTTTTTTTCCTCCCTTCGAACTCTGCCCCCCTCTTCGCCCCTCTATTTTCTCGAAGGTTTGCCCTTTTTCCGCTAAGAGTAACGATCGAGAATTGCTGGTGTCTGATGGAGACGGGAGAGGGAAGGTGGCATTTGGATTTCTGTGTCGAAAGCCACAGAAACGAGAGCGGAAAAACGCCAAAAAAAGGGAAGAAAGAGAGAAGAAATATATGAGGGAAAGAGAGAGGGAGCGAGGGAGGCGAGGCGAGGCGAGGCGAGAGGGAAACGGATCCTTGTGTGGACCCGCGGAGACTGAGGAGGGGGGGCAGGCAAGACCGTGCGGTCGCTGTCATAGCTGGGGGCGTGCCAGTGCCAGAAAGCGCCCAAACAGGTTCGCCGTTCACCAAAGATGGATGGAGAGTGGGGGTGCGTTTGCAAACGCGTTGTGTTGGGAGTTTTTTCACAATCCCTCTTCTCATACCGTGTCCGATACTTCAGAGATTTTGTGAGGATGTAAAATCCCATTTGGCACGGTTTGGGTCTAATGCTCAATCCAACGACTCATTGATAATCGTGATATCCGCGGACACTCAAAAGTTGGGTTTGCTATGGAGGATTCATGAGTTAAATGTAGTGGGGAAGACAGGGGAATAAATGTATTGGTAAAGATACTAGTGGTGGGTAAAAATGGCACCGGGGGGGTTTGGCATCTAATCCGGCACGAGGAAATGTAGGGATAGATCTCAAACGGTGTGGGATAGTGTAGGCATAGGTCTAAACCGACGTGGGGTGTGAAGAGGGTTGAAATGGCGCAGGATGTGAGGGGCACACCGAATCAGGCAGCGCTGGGTGGATGGGTTTAGGATTTTAGTGGCTTTGAGTCTAGGGCTAATCTGGCACGGTGGGGGTGGATGCCAGATTAGGGCACGCTGGATTAGGGCTTTGCCATTTTCTTGAAGATTTTTTGGATTTTGAGCTCATTTGAGCCAGGTTACAACTTAACTCTTTTAACAGCTATTTCCATCGATCATTAGTGATGATTACTGAATGAATTCAAGTCCTAATTGTCCTGCAAGCATGTTGGATCAAGATTCGTGCGAGGTTCATACTCAAGCACAATCTGTTCTCAATTGAAAATGTATTCATAGTCATCACATCTTAGGTTTCAGCAGGATTTACTTTAATTAATCAGATAAAACTCGGGCAGCATCTCCCCATACCCAGAGGGTCACAGGGGAGAAGTGGAGGCATACGCACAGAACTGGGGTAAGCTCCTGAATGCCGAGAGGCCAAGACGGCGACCGGCGGACCTGAACGGATGGAAACCCTGAGGACTAGCTTACGAGGGGCACCGACATTCCGTGGGTTTGTGATTGTTCAACGGGATGGCCCAAATGGGAGGAGACCCCAAGGGCTAGCCTACGAGGGGTTCCATGACCCGTGGCCACCACAATTCCCCTAAGGAATGTGGGTTTAATTTAATGTCAGATCAAGGGATCCATCAATACCGTTGATAGCTCATTGGGCTCCACGCCATGGGAGGATGGGACCCTATCGTGCCCTTTTGGTGATTCAAGGAGAGGTTAATAGTAGGAGCGTTGATGGGGAATGTCCCCCTCCTCAGTTAGCAGATTGACATCATCATATAGATAGCGTTTAATGTCACCCAGATATCACCCTTACGACAGGAAGGGGGTAGGTCATTCTGATGCACCACCTCCCGCTCCATTTTTAGGGTACTGAAGGGCATGATAACCCACTTGATCACCAACAAACCAGCAAGGCCAAGCACATAGGATCTAGTTGATCATTGCAGGGGGTTTATTAGGGAAACATAGAGGTTTCGAAGCCCGAGGGAAGAGAGGGCAGCAATTTTAAAGCTATTGTGTCAACCATATACCCAAGCAACTAACAAGCATATGCGTGCAAGAGGGATCCAAAAGCTCGAACACACTGTGCTTGAAGTGCAGGGATGATCACGTTCCACCCATCTTATGGTGCTGAAAAGGGGAAGCGATGAAGAGGTTGAAGCTATTACTAAACATGGGATGTGACATAGTCGATCAAAGGTACCCCGGGGAGGGGGTGGTTCCAATGTGGCCCTTTGGGGTAACCCAGGGCATGTTCTACTCTGGTGCACGGACCCAGATGACAACGCTTGGAATAGATAAAGAAGGGTTCAGCAAGAAAGAGAAGAAGCTCAGACACGTGCACAAACTCTCATCCAAGGTGAAAGAAATGACTATATTGCAGAAGAAATGCCAGAACCACACTTACATTGGCACGGCTTGGCGTTGTCACTCAAGAGCCAGGCATCATTTGCACTTCTCTATTTTGAACATATATAGAGGATGAAGATGCATAGAATAAGAAGAGAAAACTAAATCAGGAACTAGCATCGGCGGGCTCATATCATTGTTCTTTACACATCAAATCCCAGGTGCTTCGAAGGGAAAGGGAGACGGGAAGGCAAGATTCTTCACATAACCCACCTATACTTCTTCAGGCAAAAAATAGAGCACAAGAGAATGGGGGGTCTCTCTCTCTTCACTGTATGAGTGGGCTTTGTTAGAGAAAGGGACAGCGGCTCAGGAAGATCTCTCTCACCTTTCTTTCTCCCCAAACATCTCTTCTCTTCTATTCTACTCACCCTGGGCGCGAGTGCTTTCTCCTGTCTCCCTCCCTCAGCTCATCAAAGGGCAACCTTCTTTTAAGTCTTCAATGGTGAGACCTCAGATGGAGTGAGGGGAAGTGCGCCTGAACCGGGCCCACTTCATCATTCATTCTTTTTGCGCTCCAGATTTGGGGGCACCGGTGGAGGTGAGGTGCACCGGGTAAAGGGCACGCTGATTTTACCCCTCTTTGTGCTTGTTCGGGCTGGAGTCGACCTGTGGGTCTCGGATTGGCTCCGGGGGTCACCTTGATCTTTCATCTCATCGTGGTCTTATAACGTCGTCATGAGAAGTATCCAGATAACCTTCAGGTCATTGAATGGCCAATTCCGGGGCCGTTCATGCCTTTAGTTCAGACACTCAGGCTTTTTGCTGACATGGCCTTCGGCACCTTGCTCTGAGGGGCCAAAAATATTTCTTCACCTTAGGAGAGTTTCTTATCAGGTGGCAGGGCACTAGGTACATTCTCATCCTGATTGGATAAGGGATAGGGTTTGTTTTGCACGATCGAATCGTTACTGATTTGTTGGGCAGGCCAAACGACACTGCCGGTTTGTTGTAGGTTTCTTCTGACCCTCCTGAGGTGGAGTCCATGACATTTTGGTCAGATGACCTAAGGCTTCAGCAGTCTGAGAGGACCCGTGTGTATTGGTTTTCTTTGGCTTTTTCACTTCGGCGGGTGGCATCCTTTTTGCTGTTCGGGCATGCTTGCTAGTGATCATATTTCGGGTGCCAACAAATGCCCCCCAGCCGCGGGCGCTGTAAGCGAGGAATGAGTGACGTGGGACCTGCGGATGTACTCCGATTGGGCATATCCCTCGTCTGGTCAGCACAGACCATTGCTTCGGTGCAGTCGAGATGCTGTCAGAGTGGCATGACCCATGGTGGCCTTAGAATGACGTAAAGACAACTCCTTGGCCTTAAAATGGTGTGACCGTGGCAATTTGCTGAAACTGCGTGACTTAGCATGTTGTGTTAAAATGACGCGCCCCTTAACAACATTATTCTGGTGTGGCCTTATGTGTTATTCTGGCGTGGCCTTAATCTGGCGCAGCTTCCAGATGATCGGCGCAGGGGGGTGCTAAAACGACGTGCCCCGCCCCTCGCCGGATTAGGCTTGCGAACCCCTATTATAAAACCCACGTTCTTCTCTCTCCTTCCTCATTTCAACCCATTTCAAACACTAAGCATCTCTTCCCTTCTCCTCCCTTCTACGTACGGCGGTAACAATGGTGGATAGTGTTGAGGGTGAGAGTCTGTTCGAGTGTTCAACCCCTTCTTTCTAGGCCCTGGGAGGCTCCTAGTAGGCTGGTCCTCAGAGCTACACCCCTGGGTGTCCTGTACGCCCTCAGTGTGACATCCACGGCCTTTTTCAAGGACCATCTCTTAATGGACGTGTTCCTGCTTTCTTCTAGCATGCTCCCAGGCTAGGGAGACTCTGCCAAAATTTTGTCAGAATTATTATTCTCGACGACTACTTTACGACTTTGTTTATTTTCTTCATGCTGATACCATGGCATCTAGTTCTTCTTCTTCATCTTGGGCTATGGTGCCATGGGAAAATATCAATTCCCTGGACCGGTGACACAAGTAGCTGGCTGTGATTGCAGAGTCATCCAACTCAGATACTGATACAATAGACACTGGTCGTCTACTCATCATCGGGAGTGATTCTTTTAAGTATGACCACAGGGACTATCACAGGAGGGATTATCCCAAAGACAAGCACTTGATATCCTTTTTGAGGGGGTTCAACCTTCAGGGGAAGCGAGATTTATTCCTTGTTCGGAAGGCCGAGTAGGCATTGCTTGCCGAACGTGACAGCCTTACTGACTTCGTCATGCGTACGGGACCCATTTACTTTCCAAGCGAGCCCCGGAAGTGGAGTGCAGTGTTGGGACTCCAGGAGTTGACTCCTCAAGATGGGCTGCTAACTAGAGCTCCCGAATTTATACCAGCCTGATTGAGTGAAACTGCGAGTCGTGTCGACTGGGAGAAACCAGCTTTCGGCTGGTTCTTAGCCCCGCTAAAATGGGGATATCTGGAGGAGCCATTCTTGTTGGACTACTTGGCAGTTCAGTTCAAGCACCAGATTTTCGTGTGGTGGTTTACTGACTTGAAGGCCACCGATGTCCATGCATTCAGAGCTGGAGCAGTGGAGGCCACTGACTATGTTTTGCAGAACTATGCTCCGATCTTAGTCAAAGGTAGTGTGTACCACAGTGTGTATGGATAAAGGTACCTCTATCCGATCTGCAAGGGCCTGTGCTGTGGTATGATCGAGGTGTTCTACCAGGAGTACAACACCTTCTACACCTCGGAAGGAGAGACCTCACTAGACCTCTGGAGTCTCTCTCAGTTAAGTGGCCTCCCGATCGGCGGTGAGCCGTATGAAGAGGTTTGTTGGCCAGACTGGCTAAAGGACCTGACGGACGGCAAGGGCCGATATCTGACCGACTTCGCCTATCATTATTTGATGAAGGCGTATCATATGCTTTGCCGATCTTCGTACGATACCCGCGAAGCGTGCAAGCCCGGGGAGAAGAGGTGTGTAAGGATGGGCACCTGGCTCCAATATTTCTTCAGCGGGGAGCGAAAATATGAAGACTTCCCCTCAGTAGCACTGACTCCTGTCAAGCAGAAGAAGAGGGTTCGACGACAGGCCACTTTCCCATCCGCATTGAAAGAGGGGCAGCAAGGAGGCCTCAATCCTACCGGCATTGACGTAGTCACTCATTGTGCTACATATTTGACTTATTGGATCTGTTCTTTTGCTCTCCCATAAGGTGACGAGAGTGTGATCAGGGCCGAGGCCATTTATCCTGCTTGCTTGATGGCCTATCTGGAACCCCGGAAGGCTACAAAGCGTCGCTTGCCCAGGGCTGAACCGAAGCTGCCAGAAATCAGTAAAGACGGCTTCATGAAGACGCTTCAAGGGCTATGCTGCGTAAGCAATGAGCGGGTAGTCCTTCAGCAGCTTCTTGCCGGTAGAGGAGCTCGTCCGTTCTGTAGCTGAATGGCGTCCTGAGAGTGATAGGATCTGTCCTTATAGGACTTTCATTAGAAGAGAAGATTGATGGGCCACACTTTATAGTGACACCCCTTGCTTGTTTGCATTGCTCTGCTCCCACGGGCTTTCAGTTGGTGGCCCAAGTGAAGCCGTACTGGGCCAACCTCTTCTTCTTTCTTTCAAGTATGCCTATGGATGTGGGCTAGACCATCTTGGCTTACACTACCATCTATCTTCTCGTGGCCATTCGGACTTAGCGTAAATGGCTGAACAAAACGAGGTGATAGGAGACGAATGTTGGTTAATTCGTGAGGCAGCTTCGAGAGACAAAGTGCCCTCACTATTTTATTGGCCACTCTCCCCTTTGTACATAGGGCCGATAGGTATTTTTCATTCTTTATTTTTCAGCCTCTAGTCTGCTTCTCCTTTCATTGTAGCACATGTCATTCTCGCCTTTGCACATGCGCAGTCTGGCTCACTTCGGAGGAGACCAGGTACTTTAGAGAGTTGATTATAAAGGCTCGGAAGCTAACATATTTTGAAATTTCAGAGGCGGCTCTGACTATGACACATTTACCTCTCTGTAATTCGTGAAAGTGAACAAAGTCTCAAGTAAAGGAGGTAGTAACCAAAGCAAAGGAGGTGGCTACTAAAGCCAAACAAGTCCGACAAACGAAGACTATAGACCCGGGACCGGTGGTTGTTCCCCCACCTGCGGTACCATTTGAGGAGTTTAAGGCTTCCCACGTGCAGACGCATGCGACCGAAGGTACATTCTCCCTTTTGTTCACCCCATTTCTGCTCCAACCGCACAGGCTAATAATTTTTGTTTTTCAGTTGCTGCCACTCCTTCTGTAGCGATTGCGCAAGAGGTCGCTACCCCTACGGTAGCTGGAGAGAGAGAAGAGGGAGTGCCCATAGCTCCCATTGAGGGGGATTTTCCTTGTCCCACTCCTAGTCACGAAATAGAAGGTAATTTGTGGTTTGTCCCCTAGGGCTCCCATAGTTTATTATGCCTTCAGCATACATGAGTATTATTCATTTTAGCTTTAGTTGAGGTCCGACCGCCTTCGCCTCCCATTGTCGTGGTTGCCGAGGGAGCTCCTGTTGAGCAGGAGATCATTCCAGGGAGTGAGCCTGCTCCCGAAGTTCATTCACCTGCCATTCCAGCTACGGAACCAACCAATCAGGTCTCTGTTGAGGGAGATGTCCCTCTTAGGGATTATCCAGCCGAAGAGCCATCCGCCTTGAAGGGAAAGAGTCTGGGACTAGAACAAAGCCCATCTTCTGCGGAACAAGTGGACTCTAGCGACAGCTCTAGTGATGAGGAGTTTCCCACAGTGGAAATTGAGACTGAGGATGCCGGGGCGTCTTCCACATATGAAAGTGATTACACCACCCTTAGCCCGCCCCCTCTGACATGGACCACCTTTGGGCCGCCCAATCCCTCTATAGGGGAAGGGGCCGGGATGATGGAAACAGTAGTCTCTGTTGTTGGAGATTTGAGCTTGGTGCCTGCTGAGGTAAGAAATCCTCTTCTTTCGGCCCCTTTTGGTATTGTGCTTCTTCTCATTGGTCACTATATTAACCTCTGAGATGTGTCATGTTTATCTCTCCATTTTGAAGGCTCCTGCTATTCAGGCCAAAGTAACCCTGCCGGCCATGATTATAAAGATACCATTGCCTTGTCTTGGTATGGACACACCAGTATTCTCGCCTGTCTTGAGGCCCATAGCCTTACGATGATGATCTTGGAGCATACAATTAATTGTTCGATAGGTCGTTAGTTTGAGTCGGGTGGCAGACGATGAACTCTGTCTCGCACACCTTGGTTGCAGAAGACACTTGACCCCGTCTTGGCTCGGTCTAGCAATATTGTCTTTGAGTACTTTCTATTTTATTCTTGCTTCACAGTCATTTTGATGATTTCTTTATTTTAGCCTAACATGCATCATGTCATTTTTTGAGCACTCACGCCTTGTATTTCTCTCAAGGTTTCTCCTCAGCAATGGTTAACTACACTTCAGTTCTCTTGGATAAGAGGTTCCTCATTCCACTTCGAATTTGAATGTTTTCTCTAATCAGCCTGCTTGGTCTGGTTGGCCAGCGTGATTCTAGTCTGAATTTTATCTCAGTTTTATCTTTACTTTTCCAGCTTTTCAATTGTGTTCTTCTGATCCCCTCATTGTCTATGGATTGTATCCCCGATGAGGTTAGTTGTGTTTCCTTTTCCTCCTTCCTTAGTTAGTTCTCCAGGCATGTCTCATCCTTGTCAATCATTCATTGTCATTAGTTACGCATTTTTAGGATAATTCATGTCACTAGTTGGTTGTGACGGGTGCCTTTTGTCTTGACGCCCGCTTATCAGCTCTCTCCGCTTCATCTCTGCTTTATCTCCATTTCACGTCGTTGTCACTTTTGCATCGACTCCATTCCATTTTGCCTCCATGTCGCTTTCGCTCGCTCACTTTCGCATCGACTCCATTCAAGGAGGGGCATCTACTGACACCCATTTTCAGCCTACAAGTTGAGTTACTTCTCTTATTCACCTCTGTAATACCCTGAATTAACCCTTATTTTGGATCCTTCTTTGATCCTATCTCGATCCTATTTCTTGACCATTTTTCAATCCCATTGAGCCTTGGAAGCCTTTATCTTTCATTCCCCAGCTTCTGGGCCTATTTCGAGCCAGTTCGGAGCTCAAACAGACGTCCGGGACAAAATCACGCAATTCTCTAAATTCCTGCTGGTAGCGGTCACTAGGTGACCGCTACCATGAGTTAGTGGTCTCCCTATGATCGCTACCGCACGCCCTTGCGCTTGGAGATGACGGGCCGGGAGTAACCCTGGGCGCGCATCTTCAACACTTCGGCTTTGAACTCAGGATCGTAAGGCATGGTAGAGCCAGATGGAGAAGAAGACTTGGGACGCCATGACGAACAAGGCGGAGCCCAGCAGGACGAGGATCAGGACAATCTCGATAGGGCGTAGCATAGCGGGGCCTCAACCGAGGGGATCATGCTCGCCACGGATGTAAGCCTCGGCGAGATCTTCCACATCGCTGTCCAGATCCAGACGCTCACAGATGCGATCGAGTAACGCCAGGCCGTCGCCGCGGTGTTCTTCATAGACTTCACGTGCCTCTTCGAAAAGGGATTGGTTCCGGATGAGGATTTCAAGAAAGATGCGTTCGGCATTCACAGTCGGTCACGACGCTAACCGGTCCCGGACTCGGTTGGCAAGCCAGTCGCAGGTCAAATATACTGCGCCCGTTATGACCGACCGAGAGCAGGACGTGCTGTTGTGGGGAGATAAGCCGTGGGAGAACCGGGACAGGCTGGCCGAGTGGAACCTGGTGGCAAATGCCGACGGTAGCTTCTCGTCCGGCGAAGGCCAGAACCGGCTCGTCTTCGAAGCCGACGCGTCCCCGATCGAGATCGGTCTCCAAGCTTTCCGCTATGCCCTCCACCCGACGCAAAGGGAGTGGGCGTACTGGTACCTGGCCGACATCTTCTGGACCGAGGAGGGCGGCATCGTGGCGGAGACCGTGCTGGTCTGGAACCCGTGGGGTGCGCGCTACATCTACAACCTTGCGCGGGAGAAGCTGGTCGCAATCGGTGGCGCGTCCAACACCACCAAGTCCCACACCTCCGCGAGCTGGGCGATCATGATCTGCGACAGGTCCTCGGCGATCATCGCCTGGGCCTCGAGCACCTCCTGCGCCGATCCGCCGGCGGTCTCGGCGCGCTCGCCGCCGGTGCCGCCGCGGGGCTGGGCTGGCTGGTGTCGCGGCGCGAGACGCCGCCGGCGACGATGGCGGGCGCCGATCTCGCCCGCGGTCACCGTCTGCGCGACGGCGGTTTTCCCCCGCCATATCGCCATGAGAGCTCCCATGGCGGCCCAATCGAAGTGCATATCGTTATAATGTTTGGCATGGGTCACTAAGCCCAAGAGATGCCACTTGGAGAGATGAGATCTCATGTCAAGGGTGATTTTGGAGAGAAGGGAAGCCATTGGATTTTGGTGAATCTTCTAGCCCCCAGAATGAGTGGCTAATCCTGAAAATTGAAAAAAAAAGGAAAAGAGAAGAGAAGATGGAATGCTATTAGAATTTGGGTAGAATTGAGGAGAGATGAGATAGAACTAAGGTTTCCTTGAATACTTACTTGATTTAGTGCAATCCTTCCACTAATATGTCCTTCAATTTCTGTGATTCTTGCAAATCCCATCTTGGATCTCTTTAGTTGACGTTGCATCAATTTCTCCATTGTTAGCTCTTTGATGTTCCGTCTTGAAAAGAGGAGCTCCCGATTTTTGTTGCTTCACCCTGCACATAAGGTTGTCTTGATTGGTTTAAGAGCTCTGGAGTCCCTTTTATAGAGAAGGCTCTGATCAATTGGAGTTAGAGAGGGTTTTGATCAAACGTTCAATTTTCGAATAGGAGGCGGATGTTCTGGAAACGCAGAGAATTGGCGAATAACACATTTCCATTATTTCTTTAAATAGTGCCTATCATAGTGTCATCATTCCTTAATGGAGCGCCCGTCTGCACAGTCGCTATTTATGTGAACAGTGCTGCGTCTGAATTTTATGCGTATTAACTTTATATATACCCTCCATAGAGTGCCCGTCTGGAGGGTCGCCATTTATGTGAATAGTGCTTTCATGTGAATTATTATAATGAGCTTTATATACAAGAATTGTTATTGCTTATGAATTATGACTATATTAAAGCTGACATTTGTTAATCACTCTAAAGGGCTGGAAACTTACATTTGTTATATTCATGCCTTGCAGTACTAATGATCTTTGAGTGCAAGAAAGAACAGACTTTGCAGGTTGTCAAAGTGCTCGGAGTTCTTCTTGGGTGACATTTCTTTCTCTTGTATCCATCTGTATGCATTTTTACTATATGCTACCTACTCTATTATATTATCTTCCCCCCTTTTAAATAAAGGAAAAGTAATCAACTCCCACACCAAGTAATTAAGACCACTTAAACTAGGCCCATAAATACAATTCTAAGGCTTTTAGGCCCAAGCCCAACTTTAGAGACATAATTAGGATGATTTTCTAATTTTATTAGATAAATAGGGGATAAATAAGGTTGGATTTTGATTGAAATTTAAATTTCGGTGCCCTGGAAAGACGCGGTCAGTCGTGTGACCGTGAATTGATGAAGGCGGTCCAAAGGCGATCGCTACCTGCTTCCGTAAATGGGACTGTGAGAGACGTGAAAAACTTAGATTTTTGCTATCCCAATCGCCATGGATCGATGCGATCTGGAATGGGAACTCGTCTAACACTCT
Organism: Amorphophallus titanum; assembly: GCA_024336825.1. Classification (NCBI taxonomy): domain Eukaryota; kingdom Viridiplantae; phylum Streptophyta; class Magnoliopsida; order Alismatales; family Araceae; genus Amorphophallus; species Amorphophallus titanum. The sequence goes on along the minus strand of JANBPO010007769.1, from coordinate 20,964 downwards.
CAGGGGATCATATTGATGCCCTATAGGACTCCTAATTTGATCTAATCATTCAACCCTAGGCCAAACCCTATAAATAAAGCCCGAATTTGATCTGCTCGAGCCCCAATTTTGACTCACGTGATTCGAAGGTAAGGTATTAGTATTTCGTGTTAGTCCTTTAGAAGCTTTTGTTCCCTTTAGTATCTTCTAATCCTTTGTCAAATTTCGCGATAGGAGAGTAAGCAGGAAGTTGCTGGTTCCATGCAGGATATGGAGGAATGAGGGTGCTCTTCCAGCAAGGAATTTGAAGTCTAGGGATCAAATCAGAGGTAGGTTATCTCATGGATGGCTTAAACATCAAGTTAGGAACAAAAGTCCTCAATTTTCTCATGATTTCAAGCATTATACATAGAGTATTTTATGTTTTCTCAGGACTGCGCATGCATGTCCCTCTTTGCATACTATCCCTACACCTCTTCATTAAAAGATAAGAATCTTTGCTTAATCTCTGCCTATTCCCCTAATTTCTTCATTCTACACATGTTAGCATGTCCTATCCTTCTATTCCTTATAGTTTTCATGCATTGATTACCCTAGATTAGGCGCTGTATGTTGGTTTCTGCTTCTGTCTGTAGCAGATAGAAAATGGTCTTACAGAAACCGCTATCATCAGATAGAAGCCCCCGACAGACTGCGACTTAATAGTAGTGGCCGCTAGGTTGGTCCACCCAAACCCTGAGTTTAGGTGGACCAAACTGGGGCTCTAGTTTGGTCCCCCTAAACCCCTAAGGGGTTGGTGCAAGGACGAGCAGGGACTGGGTTTTTTGTAAAAAAAAATTTTTTTTATTTTTCCAGGGGTTTCGACAGACCAAAAACCCTCCCCCGTGGGGGGTTTAGGCGGGTCAAAGGGAGAGAGAGGGGGGGCGGTCCCCACTCTATAAAAACCTAATTTTTCCTATTTTTCTCCTACTTTGACCAAGAGCAAGAGGACAAAAGGATACTGGAAGGATACTAGCTGCTGGAGGATACTGGGGTTGATATTGGCCGCGCGTGTGGACCTGACGTGTGACCTTGTGTTGTTGTTGTCGAATCCTTCCGCGCATGATATGCCAGTTAACTTTGCACGATCTTTGCATGAACTGGGAGCATGAACTGGGAGGAACTGGGACTGGGAGATGGCCGTGAGGCCACTGGGCTGGGAGGAGGGAGTGCTCCCCAAGGGGGTTTGCCCTCCTCGGGGCACGGGTGCACCCGGGGCGAACTCCCCCCGGGCAAGCCGCGGCCCCGAGGGATGGCCCTAGGGGGTCTCTTTTCGTCATTCGAGGGTGTCCTTTGAAGGACAAAGGGCTCTAGGATGCTAGGATTAGCCCGTGGGGGCTGTTATTGTCGAGTCGTAGTTGCCACTCGTAAGGTGTTTGGGTAAATTTTCGACACACCTTGGGTTGTCGAACGGTCTGAGTAACTGGCTGAGGGACCTTAAAATTGGCCTTGGGCTGAGGGTAGGAGCTCGTATAAGTCTGGGGAAGGGACTTTGGGCGTGTGGGCCCTACCTTGGTAGTATATGCCGCATTGCAAGGTGGATTGACAGAGTAGCCCCAAGTTACTCCGGAAGGTAAAAGTTCACAGCTCATCGCTGTCTGAGGGTCGGGGGTGGTCCCAACTTGCTGGAGGGTTGTTTTAGAACCCGTCTGGTGTGTTGGAGCCATGAGTTGGCCCACGGTTTTCCGTACAGGGGCTGGGATATATGCACCCACAAGGTGTTCGGGGAAATCCCCGACGTCATAATCTCATTCTAACTCAGGTTATGACCTTTTTCGAGAAAGAAGGGCAAACATGCATCACCTGTTGATGCCACTGCACAGCTTTTGTAGAAAAACACCTGGCCTTACAACATTGATGGACCTGAGTTATGCCCTAGGACATACAATTTCCCATGCATGCCAGAATGCCCATGAATTTTTGCCCAAATATTAAAACAAACCTCAAAACAAGGAGTGGACACGTACCCTATCTAATGAGGAAGGTTGGGCGGGCTCAAGATGACCTATGTGTCCCAAAGCATCTAGGTGAATGTTGTAATGAGTTGCTTGTCAAGGCGCTTGGTTCTCTTGGGAAACATGGAGTGCCTTGTCGCGTCGGCGAGGCCTTGAAAACAAAGATCTAGAGGGTTAAGATATACATCGGCATTGAGAGAAACGTTCATTTACTTGAACATAGGCATATTCAAGGAGAAAGAGAAACTAGAGTGTGCCGCTTCAGAAACCTAAAAGGGAAAATCCAGAGCTCAAATTAGCAGAAGAAACCATATCTATATTTCTAACTAATCTTGTGAACAAAAGTCCCCCCAAAAGCAACCCTTGCGAGACTGTGAGGACAACATTATGTCTGCTTGAAGCAAAGAAAATGTTCCGAGCAAATCAGCATCTGATCAATCAATTTCCATGGTGATAGTGAAAAACAATAATGGTGGGGAAGCAGTTGTTATCCAAAAGCCCATTGAACATCAACCCAGAGGATATACATGGGCAATGTCTCCAAGCATATACAGCTTCATGGACACAGCCGCAGGTAAACAGAATGAGAAAAGGAAGCTTGGTGGGATCCATGCTGTAATGGTGCAGTGGCCTGACATATGCATCAACAATGGGGAATGGACCAGCTGATGATGAGGTTTGGCCCACAGATTAGTACACCAAGAATGAAAGAGTGGCACCTAGGGAATGCTGCCCTGGAGAACTTACAAACAGCATGGAATTCCTATCAGCAGAGGGCTTACACCTTTCCTCTCACAAAAGGTTCTATCACAATCCACTGCCACCCCAATTTCAAAGATGCCTCCCAATCGGGAATCATGCCGGAGGAGAAAAATACTTGTGTAAAAAAATATTACCCGGGCGCACGGTAAGACGCATCAAAGTAGAGCAACCACAGCTTGAAACCAACACTGCCGACGGACGATGAGGCATGAATGAACCAAATTAACGCCACATTGGGAACTGAGGTAAGTGTGTGTGATACTTGGACCCATAGTTTATGAGCCGTCGTCTTTTACTGACAACATCCTGTGGACTCCACCCATGACCGATAGTGTTCTTCAAAAAAAGATGGATTGGTTCGTGTGAGATTGTAAGTACAGCGCAATGAAACAAATTTAAAATCCCCCCAAGAGACGCTCCCCATTGAAAGGCAACTCACTGTGTGCAAAGCATTGTAAACTCTGTCCGTCCAAATGTATTAATAAACCGGGCTCCTTAATGGGAACCCCTCCGGAGCAGTTTGACTGATCACCCGGGTGGGCGTCCTGAACGATGTCCACTTACATTACATTTGACCCATTAAGTGAAATATCCGTTTCAAGATGTGTGCAAGAAGGCTCCTAAAACTTCACTTGGAACTTGACCAATCAAAGATGAGGACGCTTTTCTTTTCTGTTTTTAACGACAATATCCTCGACCGCGACTTGAAAATAAAAACCAATCTTATTTGATATTCAGATGAAATCTCAGTTTAAACCCAGATTTAGTTTATGAAGCGAAACAAAACAAAGATGCGCGTTTGGCATCCAATAAATAACTCATGTGCAGCTCAAACTTGGCACAACTGATAAATGAACCAAAATTGGAAAATCTTAAAAAGAGAACAAACAACTTTTTACCCATATGCAGAGAGCGAATCACTGCGTGACGCGTAGTGTGAAGTCTGTCCGTCCCGAGTGTTCTACCCCCTCCCCGCCTCTTTTCTTACGGCAATAGTAATAGTGAGATGTACGAGTTGCCCAAGCCATCTGACACGGTCCCAGAGATCACACTTGTACCTGGGAGTGGCCCCGGCGAGGTGGGGCCCCCCCCCCCCCCCGGCGAGGGGGGGGGGGGGGGGGGATAAGAAAGGGGGGGGGGGGGGCCCAAGAACAACCAATTAATCATCCAAAGGCCTCATTTTTTTTGGGAAAACTATCTCTATATGTACCTTTTACATATTGTGAAATTATCTCTACATCCTTACCCTTATTATACATGTTTTAAATCTAGTTGGTGCTATATATATATATACATATATGGGCTAGCTACACATTCTGGTCTTGGTGTCTGCCTAGCTAATTACAAACCTTGGGTCGACACGTAATTACACATTCCATTGTTATAATTACATGTTCAATCTGCATGCAGATCACTTGTCAATTCCTCATTAGGTGTGCCTTTACAAGAATGATCTGTTGGGCTGGCTTGACGTTAAAACTCATCTCCAAATCTGACAATTAATTGGGTTCCATGGAATCAGCGAAATTAATTAATTAACAGGCAAATTAACGTTTGTCGGTGAGCATGCAGTACTACGTACAGTGCACCATCATCAGAACGCGCGCGCCCGTGTGTTGGGATGTTTAAGTGGGTACGTAGAATATAGGGAAAAGGACTCCCAAGTCTCTCTTGTGGGGTGGTCGACAGAGAGATAATTGATGGTCCCTCTTGATCAGAAGGTGACATACAAATATTAGCTGGAATTAATATTGTTGCGTGGGAGGTCTCAATCGATTCCGGTCCCCTTCATTAGTATTTCTTCTGTATATCATTTGAGGACGATCGATCGAGACTCTCTGCATGCGGCCATGCCAATTGATTACCCCCCGGCCGGCCCCTTATCCCTCCTGGTGGACGACGTACAGGGTTTAATTAGAGGGCCACCACACCTCGACAAACTAGCTACTTGCTAATTATGGGGAGTTCTTAAATTTGGACATTGAAAGTTCACACCGTCACATATCATATAGTCGTGAATTAAGGGGTTTCTGTCTCAACCTTAAACAAGTGCTTGGCGTTGTGGATGAATTGGTGGTGGGCTGATCAGATTCATGCAGAAATTTGTGACGTTTAGACCTTGTCGGTGCAGGACAGCGGTGGGAAGTTGGGAGAGAAGAAGGTTTGCGTTGTGGGAGATGGGGGGGGGGGGGCGGGAAGCATTGAAACAACTAATCACATTCCGGTGGTAGAATAGTGAACGAGATGAGAGGGCCGGGAATGACCATATAAAAAAATGTGTGTTGCCGACACGAAGTGGTGCAAGGGGGGTGGTGTGACCTTCGCCTGCTGGCCACATGCCTGACACCTCACCGACGCAGAATATCTCAATACGTGCATTCCAAACTTCTTGGACAGGTGCATGGATCTATTGGACAAGATTAATCGGCGCCCCGTCGCTTGCCGCCCATATGACGACATACAGGGGGTGGTGATTGGTGAAGCGTACTAATCAAAACACCTTATAAATGATTCATCTAACTAACCCTTGACTGGTAATAAGTATTGTCCCCAATTTTAAGGCTTGTGGACGCATCCATTGTGAAACGTCCAAATTAATCCTTCGCCATCAGATTAACGTCTAAACTAATGATTCATCTAACCCTAGACCATCTGCTCCCATCAATATTCACGAATTTGTATTTGGGTGAATACGTGAATCACGCTTCCGATAGAGATGGATAACGTGGACACCCTTGGGCTCCGACACGCTGTCATGTACCTCACTGGAAAGCTTATTTTTTTTTGTCTGCCAGTCGAAGTCAGAGTTATCGCTGAGCACTGCACTAAACCTTACTCGATATCATCATCTGATATCATCATCTTAATCATCTTATTTTGTTGGATGATTAAATTCGTTATTTTGACTTGTATTCGGGTTAAGAATTAATATTCGAGTTAAGTTTATTCTAACAAAGCGGCGAAAAAAACTGATCGAGATACTATAAAATCAAAATGATCTATTTTTTAAATTTATATATATATATATATCTTTATCTGTGATTAAATGAATCCCCTTAACTTAACCTGCAAACAGACAGATCCGTACATAGATTAGCCCGCAGCTTTGTATAAAGCATCAAACCATATTCCTCTGATGAAAAAAGAAATCAATTCACTTTTTGCAGCTGTTCAAGAGGAAAGATTAATTTGTCCAGTAATTTCGAGAGTCTTTGATGCACGAGTACGTACTTATCGCAGATAATTAACAAGACTCCCAAAAAGAATATTTCTGGTAAAAATGTGACGGAACTACCATATCATCTCCTGAAGGATGCTGTCCCTGAGTAGAGTGGTCAAAACATAGCATCCTTAAGCTAGATAATAGTCACCGTCATCTTCACCAGCAAACTGGAGCATTAATGGCCAATCCGTTTGGTCAAAACTTTGAAATAAAACAAGGCTAGGCAAAAATAGAACAGCCCAGGCAGTGATATAATGAGTGGCTGTTACAACCTGGACCTCTCTGGGGCGATCATGTGTGGCGAGCAATCTCAGACCGTGAAATATATTTGCTAGAACGGCTGGAGCAATAGCTAGTTTGACCCCACAAGCTAAATAACATGCTAGAAAAGTTACTTGGGATCGCAGCTTGCCATTATCACTGATGGGAAGGGAAAAGGTGGCCAGCCAGAGCACTAAATAAGCTGCCAATTCAACTACATCAGCAAGTTCTGATGGATATCGTGTCCCAATGGCTATAAAATGATGACATTTTGGAAGGCTATGGATCAATGATCATCTTCTCCCCTTTGGTTCTCCATAGACAGGAAAAGAATGATCATAACAACAGGGCCCTCTATACAAATATCTCACACAAGAGCATATAGCAACTTTGCAGTCGCCAATAGGGCCAGAGGGTACCGAACTGGTTAAGTCTTGCCAAACTGTTATCAAGCATTTGTAACAATATGGCAGCAAATAGGTGCCTTCTCCATTGCTAATGTCCTTATGGACATCACTGAGGGTCATCTTATCATAAGTATACCCCACAATCAGAAGGCACGGTATCTAGTGAAAAGACCACAAATCTATGGTCGTCTCTCCTTCAGCAGCCATGACAGTGATCCAACGCCAGTTGAAGCACTCAACAATAGCTGTAAGCCCATGTAACACGGATTTATAAGAGGCGGCCATCACAGCGTCGTAAATTCCCACGCGTTCCGGTAGAGTTTGATGATGTTCCAAAACTCTTTCTAGCCATTCTGTAGCACCATAACAGGGGATATGGCTAGATTTCATAGCTAGACCACCATACCAGCTGGGTTTTCTTTTCTGGAGAATCTCCCGCAGATAGGAATTATTGTCAAAAGAGTCATTTTGATGGTTCCAATTAAAAGGAAGCAAGAATAGACCGTCGCCCAACAGATTATACACTGTTGCCCTGCCTGCCTTGGTCCATTTAGCTGGGGTAATCTGAGGATAGGAATACCAGTCCCTAGCCCCTTTGGTCACCTTTTCATGAGCTTCAACAGGTGGCAATGATTTGGGCCGAAGAGCGAATATATCAAACGAAGGGATAGAAAGTGGGACTATTCCCATCAGATTATCCCGCTCCTTCAAGACACTTCTCTCAAGATTCTTCTGTAGATCAGCAGTGGGAGCAGAGGTTAATCCCTGTGACAATTTGATACCATCAAAATGGTGAATCTCAAACAATAAGAATCGGTCAACTGGATAGTGATGAACATACTCCTGAGACCGAAAATAAGAATATTGTCCATGCTAATATTTTATGTGGGACTTCTCAAGATGTCCCTCATGAACGACACCCACATTGAGCTTACCATGTTGTAGCCCAAGCTTAGATGGTTAACTTCTTCATGAGGAATTGGAACAGCCATATATTCTGGCATGCATACATTTAACCAGCGCAGCTGATAACCTTGGTAAGGAGCCATAGGAGAAACATTGTGGCCATAGGAGAAACATTGTTTTCTTTCGTTATCTATAGCTGCACCGCTATCATATAGAGACCTCCCAGAATGCCTCCTATCACGGGCAGAATGAGAGCTTGAACTCTGTCCACCATGACTTGGACTGGCGGCTGAGAACTCATCTTCATATTGAGAAGAATCTTTGCAATTAAAGAAAGATAAGAAATCTGCATCACAGAATGGAAATATTAAGCATAAAAAATTTCTTGATTCTAAGTAAAAAGGACGAGAATAAAGTTGGACAGCCTATGGTGCTATCATACATGCGTCACCATCGCTTCTACAACGCTGTCATATATGTGTCACCATGGCCTTAACTAGTATATATGTGTTGCCATGGCTTCTGCAGCACTAGCATACATGCGCCACCATGGCTTTTACGGCGCTAGCATACATGCGCTGCCATGGCCTTACTGGCGCTATCATATATACGCCACCATGGTTTCTACGATGCTGGCATATATGTGCTGCCATGACCTGAGCAACACCGTCATATATGCAGCGTCATGGCTTCTACGATATCAACATGTTGAGTCTATTATAATTGTTTTGGTGATAACAAAACTGTGAATGTTGCTGTCCATTAAGTCGTAGTTCCGATCGGGTCCCATCCCGCGTCACCAAGTCGAGGTGAAATTATTCCGGATGTCATACCATCCCGCAAGGAAGCTCCGAGCATGAGTCAGGCTGAGCCGGAAACATGGGTCGTAGTGCCGAAGGTCGTATCAGCGAAAAACCCACGTGCTCAAGCTGAACACATATGAAGTTCTGATTAAGGTCATTCATCATGCCGAGAGCTTCGTCAATGCCCTGTGAAGATTTTCCAATGGCTGTGGCGAGAGAAAGAGTCAATGGGGGCTTCCGGAACCATCCCCGAACCCATCGGCTAGCCCGCGTCGAGCGAACAAGCTAAATCGGCACGCAAAAGGTCACCGGTGCCCCTTAACCCAGCGCCGCCAAATCCGGCACGCCAAAATGCTTTGGGGACACTTGTCCCGGTGCCACTGAATCTAGCCCACCCTCCATGGCGCTGGATCAACTTGGTGTTATATAAACACCACTTGTTTGACCAACTAAAAAAGGGGAGAAAATAGAAGAGAGAAAAAGAGAGAGAATACTACAGAGAGAACACTACAGAGGAATCGGGAGAAGAGATTCGAGGGCCACCAATCAGAGTGAGGAGTCTAAGGGGCTGCTTGGGGAAGATGTGTTTCTGGTTCTCCAATGCTGCCGCCATCCTCGATTCTGCCCGAAGCTCCCGTCGTCGGAGAAGGGAAGCACTGCTCCGCTTGGTTTTAGGTGGGTCGTCGTGGTGTATTCTCGTCGCTTTTCCTCACCCATTTTTGCTTGCCTTTAGCTACGATGTAAATGGGGGAGGAGGGGAAGGCGATGATAGGAGCCCATTCCCCCCTCTCACCTTCTCTGTCCCTTTGCCTCTTTCACTGTAACTTTTCTCTCCATTAATGTAACGGACAATTGAGCGACAACGCCGGCGTCGGATTGAACTCTGTACATCTTTCCTTGACAGAATGAATGAAGTAGAACTAGAGTCCTTAGTTTGATGATTTCTCTCTAAGTATTGACCCTCAGAAGCTTCTGCCTGTTTCTATAGACTCTAGGGAGTATTTTCTTCGATATTTATCAAGATTTAGCCCTATTTTCATGTTGTTATCCCTCCAACTCGACCTAGGGTTTTGGGGTCTATAAATTGAACCTTTGACTTCATGGCTTGAGGGGGACATTTCTGGAGCTTGCGCCGAGGTGCTACCACATTCTGGAGTGAGTACCAACCAGGTAAACGTGTTTTTGCGTCCTTGAGTCATCTGTTCCAGGGAGTAGCCGATTTCTTAGTTGTTTTTTGTGTTCTTCCTCTCTTAGTCTTAGTCTTTCTTTGTATCATCATAGCATATCTCTCTCTTCTTCCTCCACGTTCTTCTGCACTCACACTACATTTTTAAGCATCCTCCTATTATTTTCACACCCCACAGGGGTTAAAAAATCACCTACCCCCCAGGTATTCACCCTTCCTTTTCATGCATATTAGTTTCATTGCTCTATATATACTACACTTTTTCAGGGCTAATTGGGTTTCTTTCTTCATGTGTCTACACTCATTTGTAGGTCTATAGAGCTCATTACACGAGGCCCAACTCTTCTGGCCGGTCAGGAGGGGTGGAGATCTAAGTTCCACATCACACTTTTCTGGTGCACTTAGCGGCCGTCTCCAGACTGTTTGGGTTCCCTTGTGGTCTATTGATCGACCGTTTTTCTTCGCCTTGCGGTCTCATCAGGACCATTTTCACGTCTGCACCTAGTTTCTTCTCTCCCGCGGGCGGGTGTGCTTCACTTGGCTTCTTTCCAAGATATGTAGTGTAGTTTTGCTACATTATTTACTTTGGTGGCTATCACATCTTTCTTCTTTGGGTATTTGTCATTATATTCTTTCATCTCCTCTTATTTCCTTACTTTCTTTTAGTTGCTCAACACCCACAGTGTGTGTTTACTTTATTCCTTTGCTCCACGCTCGCGGCGTGTGTTTAGTTCTTTCTTTTGCCATACTTTACATAGTTAAGATGACATGCCCACATGCTTCATACTTGATGGTGGGGGGGAGAGGATTCAAGAGGAAGAGAAGGGGGAGGAGAGGTGAGACTTCCGGAGGAGTTCGGTGTAGATCTTAAGAAAAATCCACTTAAATAAAAGAATAATTAATTATATGATATGTGAAAAAGAGAAGAGGAAAGTGGAAGAAAAGGAGCATGCGTGGATGCTAATAGGAGTGTGATCGCCAGAGACATGTAGGCACCAAATAATATTAACAATGAATAAAGAGGAGGGATCGTAAAGAATACCTTTTGAAAAGCGGGGGAGATTGTGAGTGCACCTTCTCTTTCAATCGGTCGACCGATGAAGAGAATTTTCCTTTAAGATGATTACCCTTGCAAAACACAAATAAACACCAAAGAGATTTGGATTAGAACCAAGGTGAGTGTAGCATCAAATTCTAAATAAGAATAAGCATGAAAACATGTATAAGAACCCACCTTGTTGGTGTTGGCCTTTAAACCCCTCTGCAAAGGGTAAGGAAATAATAATGATATGAAGAAAGGAGGGAGGGTGCAAGTGTTGCACAATGGAGATCTCAATGTTGAGATGAAAATAAATAAAAGGAATAGGAGATATGAATATGATGCATGAGCATGAACATGAACTAAATGCAAAAAAAGAAGAGATAAAAAGAATAGATGGGCTTATTGGTTTTTCTCCAATTGGCTTCAAGTGGAAGAAGAACTCCGAGAGATCAGATTAGGGCGCATGGGAGACTCCTCCTTTGAGCCTTTGGTCCAGCAGCACCTCTCCTTGGATTAGTTGTGCAACCTTAAACACAAGGGAGAGAAGGTCTTGTTTATAGAGCAAAAATTTAGAGTTTAATTCCATAAAAATTAGGAAAACTAATTTTAATGAGATTTGGAAGAGAATATTCAATAGCCAAGTGTCCTCCCGGCCTTAAAAAGCCTTAGGGACCCTTTCCCACGTGGAAAAGGAGCTTAACATGGGAAAAGATTGAGGTTCTATTGGGTTAGAAATGCTGTAGAGAAATGACGTCAGACCCAGAAGTCAACATTTAATAAACATCAGTCAGAAGAGATGCCAATTAGAAATTAAATAAGAAAAAGAGGAGAAAAACTACAGTGAACTGTATGGTATAACCTGATTAACAATTTATGTATAAACATGGATGGACACAGATAGACATGTCTAGAAAAGGATAAAGGTCTTTTCAAAGGTATTTAAGGGAGAAATTCCTCTTGAGCCTCACCAAGAGACACAGGAGCTACCCTTTCCTGAGGGACTAATGCCAACAGGGTTCAGCTGTGTGAGTGTGAGCTACTTAACTTCCCAAACCCCGTTAAAATATTTGATGGTTGTCCATCAAATTGCAAGCAAGAGGACATAAAACAAGACAAAGTAGTATAGCACTATAGCACTATCTTTTTCATGACGACCTGTCTGAAGCATGAATCAACAAAAGCTTCTACCAAAGCAGTTTCTGTAACTAAATCCTTTGATGAGAACTGGTGAACAAAAATATGCCATGTTGCTGCATTGTAAAGCATGTCTGCAACAGTGTACGCTTATTATAGACCGTAACAAAGATACAAGCACAAATCAAAAAGTAAGATGCTAAAAAAAATGCAAACAAGGCACAGAACCTGATGAAAGGAGTAGGGTGGCTGAATTCCCATCTCACAACATTGCACCATTGATTAAGCTTCAAAGGAAGGTCACGATGGCCCCTGATCCATTTGGCATAATATGGATACATCACGGTCTCACTAGTAGGACGTATAGCAATTGGAAGTTCTAATTCAGTTTGTCCAGATTTTGTTACCCAGGCAACCTAGAACACAGTAGAAAATTGGTCTGAAAAAGAATAAGATGCATGTGTAATAACCACTAACAAGTAGACAAGTTAAAAGTTGAAAAGGAACAAAACTTCCCACAGATAATGAATTAAGGACCCTAAGTACAATGGAATAGAAAAGTATTGAGCAACCAAGTAACAGCATGAAAGTTTAGATTAGCAGTTCATATATTTGATCACAAGAACACATATAGCAATATAATGGGTAAGCAAGTAATGTGATAGTAGGTCCATAGCTGAGTAAAAACAAAACCCTCGAGAGTTTGGATGGGTACAAGGTAGATAATGAATATAGAGTGAAAAGGCTCGATAAAAGCGTCCTCCGCCTCAACACCACCGATATCACCGGCATCAGCTTCCAGGGTACTCCAGGCTATGTTCTCTCGAAAAAGGACAGCACCTGGTGGCTGTCCGGCGGCCGCGTTTCTACGGATAGCGTAAACCGTTATCTCGGCGCAGTTGCGTCCTATACGCTCGGCCATTTTGCGGACGACTTTACCGCCTCCGCTTCGCCGGACCGCAGCATCCTGTTCAGCGGCGCCTCTTCGCCCATGGCGACCCTTCAGTTCTGGAAACGGCCCGACGGCAGATGGGTCCTGAACTCGTCCCAGAATCCTACCGCTTACTTTGCCATCAGCGACAGCGCCCTGACCCACGATCTCTGGCGAAACCCCACGACATGGGAAAAGTAAAAAGTTTTCCGTCGGCCGCCACCGCACCACCCGCAACGGCACCACCCGCCACCCGATACCGGGCAAGAAAAAACCCGCTGTGATTAGCAGCGGGTCAATTCGTTCACTGTTACAGAGTCTTTGTGGTTACAGCGGCTTCACAGGGTAATAGATACGTTTTAACAGGACATTGGATCGGGCTTCAAAAGGACATCGAATTACGGTTCCAAAGGATAGTAGATCGCATTTCAAAAGGACATCGGATTAGGGTTCAAAAGGATAGTGGATTAGAGTTCAAGAGGATAGTGGATTACGGTTCATCAGGGTATTGGATCGGGCTTCATAGGGTATCGCGCTTTTGACATCTCAAAGATGCAGCGGAAAAACCCGCACGCAAAACTTGTCCCTCCCTTTCTCACCGATTCCCATCTATTCTTCTACCTGCCATTACGAGGTATTACTTAGCCAAAGTAATTCCTGCAGCGCCCATCGTAGATCTACGATTACGGGCCCGATGGTAGTATCTCCGTGCTAGGGACTTACGCATGAAGGGAAATAACTTTTTGCAAAAGGTAGCATATTTACTACCTTTGTTTCTGGCTAACCGCCCAATCAACGCTACCCTTTCCCTTGATTTTTGGAACCCCGCCCTCACCCTGCACCCCTTTCCTTGATTAGTGGCACCCCGCCCTAATCAAGCTGTGGCATTGAGGCCCAATCTGAAAACACACTCCCTAATGGATCTTTTTGTCTACATGAGCCCATTTAACACTCTCTTGACCTAAAAATAACTCAAGAAGAAAATAAAATTACACACTACACACCAAATAAATACTAAAAATGTCACACTAAAGAGGGAGACTCCAGACAATCTCCAAGTCATAGGGATGTTTACAAAGTTCGAGTGGTGCTGCGTGTCCAGTATCGACGACTCGCCGAATCGTGCTTATCGCTAGCTCTGGTTTCCATACAAATTTTCCCCAGGTGGGAGAAGCTCGACCCCATCAAGTAGGGGTCTGGATCACTTTGGTATCGATCTCGTTGATCTGGATCAATCCTCTGTCACTCTGCCCAGGTGATCCAGGTGTCATCAGATGTGGGCCGTCCTCTCCATCACACCAGATAGTGCAGATAAGCTCCACTCCTAGTAATGGTCACCTACTCATCCAATATGTGTTCTATTCACTCACGCTGCTGCTGGAATGAGGCTAGTGGTGAACACTCTAGATTGGGGTCACTAGCAATAGGAGGAGACAGCTCAAAAGGCTCACTAGGAATTACCACTAGGTCCCTATAGGCAACTAGATCCAACACATTAAAAGTAGAGCTGATCCCATATTCCACAGGCAAGTCTACAACGTCTGCATTGGATCCGACTCGCTTCAACACTTAGAATGGACTGACACCACGAGCTTGCAATTTCTACATGGTTCTAAAGGGAAATCGTTCAAGTATGACCCTAATCATGACATAATCGCCCTCTTGGAACTCACGGTGGTGTCTATGTGCATCGGCCAACTCCTCGTATCATGCATTGCTATCCTCAATATGATGACAGATGTCGTCATACAGACTCCTAATATGCCTAGCAAATGACTCAATAGACTCTGACACTCGTGCATGAATGGGTAGGGGAACAAGATCCCCTGGATTCCTTGTATAGTCCCAATCCCCTACACGATCCTTAACAAGACACCTCAATAAGTCGCCTAGACTCCTATTGACCACCTCAGTCTGACCATATGTAGCACCCCAGATAAAAGTAACACTAGGTGAGCTTTAGTGGACTCTAGGGGCGGGTTTGATAATCGGATACGTCACTCAGGGGTGACGTATCCGCCGGTTACAAGTCAGTTTTATCGATTTTAACTAATTCTTAATTTGTTAAACACTCGAATAACTCACCCTATCCACCTGTTAGTAGAGGAAAATCGAGATATCTCAATCGATCTCCTGAGCTCAGTTAAGCCAACCGAGGGTGACCCACCCGAGCCTAATCCTGCTCAGTTATCAAACTTGCCCTAGAGGTTGTGGAGGTCAAGTTTGACGTAAGGTTTTATCTTGTAAAATGAGTATCTTGGGTGTTCTCAAGGACGGCATCAATGATAAGGTGAGATGAATTTTGGTGTCCGCAAGATGTATTATACTCGGAGCGCAAGTGACGTTTTGTGCAGTAAAAAATATATTTTAGGTAAAGTGGTGAGGACTTACATTATAAGCATGTGGTTGATTTCTCGACATGAGACCCTAATACACAACTCTTGTTGATCTAATTGCAAGAGTCTAGTCTATGTTGTTTTCCTATGAAAAATAAGAGCTTCCGTTAAGGCTGTTGTCATTTGGTAGAGAGAGAGAGAGAGAGAGAGATGTTCATTTATTGAGGAGACTAAGCTGTCGAAATAAGCTTAACAGTTGTCAAGTGGTAGCTCTGGTATACAGACTTACCAAATTCAAAAATGCTGTTCTTGTGTGGATCCTCTGGGGTTTTATGGCAGGCAGAGCCAGACTGAGGGTGTGGGCAGGTTCAGCTGCTTCCAGTTTGAGGTGTTCATTTTTATTGAGGAGAGATTGCTTATATCTCCGCCAGAGAATGACGCCTCCTGGGAACAATAGAACAAGACGTCTTAGATTGAAACATCTTAGATTGAAACATCCCTTCTTTTAGTTCGTATAAGCGGCTCGACAAGGAAAAGGTTTTTGGTCACCCCCTGAGCAAGGACGGTCGCAACGAATGGGGATTAGGCCGGATAATTATTCGTTTAAAATTCGAATCAAATTCGAATTCGTATTCGTTTAATCAGATATCAGATATCTGAATATTAATCGAATACATTCTCCCATGTTCCAGTCGTGACCTTTCAGTAGCCCGAGATAATTCAGGTATTACTCTAGTATCCAGGCAGAATTTGGCCTCGACCTCAACATAGAAGATATAGCTGACATCCCATTTGAGATTATGGACATAGTTTTAGGTCATTTAATTAACTACAAGTGAAGTTGTGAATTTCTAATCATTTATAGGCAAATTCTCTCAACAGTCACACCTCTTCGTGGAAGCTGGTAACAAAAGGCTTAGAACCTTGGGTTCTGGTGCGAATTGAGTTTCAATCTCAACAGAAGAGTTTGGGTTAAGAGCCCAATCTTTCTAATGGATCTAGTTTTATCCAATTTGGTTAATTGTGGGCCAAGATATCTTTATTTCAATGGGTGACTGTGTTCTTTGTAACTGTTCCGACCCATTACCACAAACTCTCTCTTGCCCCCTTATTAGGCCTATTTTCCCAAAGTTATATTCTTCATTAAAGTTGTTCCTTACCCAATGGTCATTGCATGGGCTTTGGTTTCACCTAATTCTGACCTTCCTAGGTTAATGTATGAATTCCCTTCAGTAATTTGTTTCGATTTCCAGTTCATTGTGTACATGAGCCCGAATTGCACCCAATTGGGCCAGTGCCCAATTAGTGGTCCTAACACACCAAGCATCCGTATTCAATTGTGAAACCCTAGTGCGTCCTTACGCACAGGTCGACCTTCTTTGAATAAAGCCCATTACAATGGCCTTAATGCACAAGACAACTATTCCCCTACGGGATCAGTATTAAAACTTGTTAATTGCTTTTAATGGTATCGTTGGGTTCTCCCTTAGCCTACTAACCTGTTAGTTTGAGTTTTGAGATTTAATAGATTTTATTTGGGTTGGGCTTTGTTAAAAACTTGCTTGTGGTGGATTTAAATCCTACTAATTGTTCTTAGGAAACTTTAATATTAAAGCCCATTTCATAACTAACTTTTATTATCTGTTGGGTCCCGTAGTGTAGGAAGACAGATCTAGAGGGTGGGTGAATAGGTTCATCTATAAAAAATTGTCCTATTTAAAACATAAAACTTTTAATAGCTTGTGATCCTCAGAACGCACCGATCGCAACAGTACCACTCACGCCTGGGTGAATGACCCGGTTCACCCGCAGTGGAGTTCCGCAGGATTTGTCGAAACCCAAGCTGGAAAACGGATAAACGTGTAGAAAAGGTCGCGAAACGCCTCCGGGCCTCCGAAACAACTTCGGATCGCGCCGATCCGAACATAAAAGATGTCCGGAACGTAATTTTAGACACAACGGAGTCGGACACTCCGAGAAAACAGATTCGGGACCTGAAAATAAGGATCTGAAATACCTAAAAAGAATCTGATAAGTCCCAATAAGGATCTGAGGCATCACAATTGTTGAGGACCTTATTCAAAAGGGTTTCCTCAGGGTGAGCAAGAGCCCATGTGCTGTGCCTGCCTTGCTCACACCCAAGAAAGATGGCACCTGGCAGATGTGTGTTGACAGTCGTGCCATCAACAAAATCACTATTATGTACAGATTTTCCATTCCCCATCTTGATGACATGTTTGACATGATGAGTGGGGCCACCATCTTTTCCAAAATTGACTTGAATAGTGGCTACCACCAGGTCCATATCTGACTAGGGGATGAGTGGACGACAGCCTTCAAAATAAAAGAAGGTCTGTATGAGTGGCTCGTCATGTCATTTGGCCTATCCAACGCCCCCAGCACTTTCATGAGGCTTATGATGAAAGTCCTCCGCTCTCTCATCGGTCGCTTTGTTATCGTCTACTTCGACGATATACTCATCTATAGCCACAACCCTCAGGACCACATCTACCATCTGAGGGAAGTCTGTAAGACTTTGAGGAGAGAAACCCTGTTTGCCAATCTAAAGAAGTGTGAATTCATGACAGATCGGGTCACTTTTCTTGACTTTGTGGTTTCAAGTCAAGGAGTGTCTGTGGACCAATCCAAGGTCCGAGCCTTAGTCGACTGGCCAGAGCCCAGAACATCTATGATGTTCACAGTTTTCATAGGCTAGCCACTTTCTACAGACGCTTCATTCAGGAATTTAGCACCATTATGGCACCCATTACGGATTACATCTGTAAAGGGAATTTTGAGTGGACCAACTTTTGTCCTGTTCGTCTGCAGATCTTTCACTGCTTTGATGCAAATATTACAAACCTACATGACCAATCTATGCCATACCTGGTATGATCAATATTTTATGATGCAAGGCCTGAACTTGTCTTTCTTCAGTAATTCCTGCCAAATGATAGATAAGTCTACTCGAAACTGTAGGAGGAATCTGCCCTTCCTCTTTTGACTGTATCATCTCGTTTTATTTTTTAATGAAATTGATGGTACAGTCCACTTTCCTTTAAAAAAAACAGTCTACTCAAAATGCTTTCTTTTGTGTACATTGGACTTGCCTATGGGAGGTGTGCCAGCTCAAACTTTTTTCCTTCAAAGAGATCATGTGGATATATATTCTCGTGCTGCCTTCTATTCAGTCTCTGAATGGTGGTACTTCCAAGACTACTTTCTAAAAGAATTTTATGAATACTAAAACGGTATAGTTAGTATTTCTTCCATATTCTATGGAAATTTGACTTACTTGACAAAGCATGCCTTGATGTTAATTTTGTTTTTTGATATTTAAGTTTTTTTCCTGGTTTTAGTTTTATCTTCACTGATGTTTTGATGGCCTTATGAACATAGGGTACCTGTTTTTTTTTGCAGATAAGTGCAATGCTATTCCCAAATAAAGAAATTAATATAGTCTCAGCACCATTTAGTTGACAACCAGCAGTTGCACTGGAAGTAGATCTTATGGGCAACAGTGAGGAAGACACTTCAGCTAAAACACCCAAGTCCTCTACAAAACAGGTCCACTTATGTGCTTCATGCATGACTTTTTGTGTTATGAGATAGTCATCTTGATGGTTTCTCATGATGTTTTTTCTTTAATCTGTAGGAGCAATCTACTCCAAATGGTCCCCCAACTGTTTTTCCTGCATCCTTCCAGGTGTGGGAGATAACCTTGATTTTATTTCCATTGTTATATTTACGGTTCTGTTTTCATTAATTCTGTGGTACATTTCATATTTATGCACAGGCATATTATAATTCAGCTGGAACTGCTCCTATCCCTGCTCCCGCATTTTATCCCTCTCCTGTGGCATCCAGTCCATGGCTTTTGGGGCGGGATTGTTTTGTGGAGTTCGATGATGTGAATGGCAAAGTTCTAACATTTTCTGCCCAGGACAGGTAAGTTTCAACTTCCCAAAAATT
The DNA here is from genome assembly GCA_024336825.1 of Amorphophallus titanum. Taxonomy (NCBI): domain Eukaryota; kingdom Viridiplantae; phylum Streptophyta; class Magnoliopsida; order Alismatales; family Araceae; genus Amorphophallus; species Amorphophallus titanum. The sequence goes on along the minus strand of JANBPO010007769.1, from coordinate 2,028 downwards.
GTAGTTAATGAGCATGATTTTTTGGTTTCTTGATCTGACACTCGGTGTGTTTTCTTTCCTTTATTAGCATTTACAAGGTGTTTGACCTGAAAAACTACACACTACTGTACTCTATATCTGATAAGAATGTCCAAGAAATCAAGATTAGGTAAAATTTCTACTCAATTTGTTACTGCTGCTTCTCCTCCTTCCGTCCCTAACATTCATCAATTCCCACTTCAAAATTTTCCTCATATCCTCTGAAGTTTTCTGTAATTACAACTTTTCTTGTTCATTTAAGTGCATTATTTATATAGACATATATATGTAGTTTTTTTTAATGTTAGTTCCCATGGAAAGAGCACTGTCATGTAGAATCCTAACTAATTTCATCCTTTGTTTCTGCCTAGTAAGTAACATTAGTAACATTAGGCCTGGAAATGTGATGTATGTGCGGTAGAATTTAATCATCTCAAAGGATCCTAGGCAATTGTTAGAACATGTATGGCAGATTTTTCTTCATTCCCAAATCGCTATAGCTGAGGTAGCCTTCCATTGTCTAGCAGTTTTTTTTCTTTTATCAGGCAGAAAGTTCTGAAATTGATGAAACAGTGTCTGGTTGATATGTCATCACTATTGCAAATCATTTTCTCCAGTTTTAACACTCTTTTTTGAATCAATGTTGTGGCTGTGATAGCAAGAGAACAGACTCTCAACAAGTATGGAATAATTTAATAAATGTTGGAGAAAGGTACATTGTAATGTGTTCTATTGCATAAATTTCTTATAGGCTCATTCTTATAGTTACGTCTCTCAAACAATTATTAAGCTTGTAGTGAGTTGGGGTCCTTTGTCATGTAAACTTAAAAAAATTGTTAACATATTGGAAGTGACCAGATTGTTAGTCGGCAACACATGGTTGGCACATGGACCAGCCAGGTGGTGCCAACAATTCGATGAATCCAGAAATAACACATCAGCCGCATGGCCGGCTATTTTTATTCATCTAGAGAAACAGGAGATACAAGAGATATGGCCCTCTATCGGGCACGAAATGAAAAAAAAAAGGAAAACAAAGATACAATCAACCCACCTAGTGGATTCACTCAGACGCTCTTCCTCTCCCTCCCTTTCTCTCTTCCCCTCTTCTTGTTCGTGTCGTAATATAAGGACCTGGTAATATAAGGACCTGGATTCTGCCATAGGACATGCTTGCCCAGGTCACATTGGGCAAGATAAATTGACTAGACTAGCCTGAGGTCTATTAGGACCTACTCACTAGGGTCGACTTGCCTGTGTATGACTAATGATCGACTATTAAAGTATGCCATAAGTCTTTTTGAAAGGCTGTAAGTCATAAAATCATTACAGCTAGTCTCTTCCTTCCCTGATAGAAGATTGATAGAAAAGTAAATCTAAGACGTCGTCTTCCTGTGCTAGGAGTCTTGATCTTCATAAGTTGGGCGAACAATCTGCTATCCTACCATTTCTAGCAGAGGGAGGAAATATGTTTCTCATCATGTGATTGATCACCACATGTCCACTAGAATTAGAAGGGATGATCAGCCTAGTAGAACTATGCCTACTAGGGAGTGCACACTCAGTGAGAGTGCATTGTTGAAACCACTAGAAAATTCAAAGCTCTGTATGTCTTGGCAAGCGTGGGTATGTCCCTCATCATCTTTTTTAAAATTTGAGATAATGTGCCCATTTGTGAGCCCACATATGATGAAGAGCCCAAGTTTGTCTAGAAGACTTTTATATCATTGTCTAAACAAAGATGGAAAGTTGTAGTGTAAGTGGGATTCCATGGCGCAAAATAACATTTGGGAGTTAGTAGATCTCCCACATGTGCGTGAAAAGATTGAAAACTAGCGGATTTTCAAACTTGAGTGCAAAATAGATTGGTCAATTGATAAATACAAAGTACAACTCATGACGAAGGGTTATACCCAATGGGAGGGTATAGTCTACGATGAGATGTTATCTCCGATGGTGAGATTCTCATCCGTTCGTCTAATTTTAGCTATCGTCACGCATCTGGATTTG
>JANBPO010007766.1:0-19244 GCA_024336825.1 Amorphophallus titanum | reverse complement strand
CTCTAGACAAAATCAAATATTTTCATGGTTGTTTAACCTCAATTCTGATGAATGTGACTCCTAAAGAAGTCATTGACATTAAGTGAGTAAGATGAAGGAAGGTTAAATAAGATGTTAATATGAGGGCTTGGTTTATTTTTACTAAGATTTGATTTTAGATATGAGTATAGAACTTTGTTGACAAACTTTGGATACATCATATTTAAACCATGCTATTCAATAATGATTTATTCATGAGCCCTTATAATTGAAGACTCTGAACCATCTTTATTTTCTAGATTTATGAAATTGGTACCTCATTGAAAACCTTCTTGAATTAATTAATCATCAGTAATTTCAGTAGAAAATCCTTGTGCTCAGTTTCCATTGCCTGCTAAATTTCTTGACTCAGAATGCTCACTTCATCTGTTCAATCTCACTACACATTCAGCTCTATATTAGATTCTGTTCACGCTTGTACTTGTAATATGATTGTCCCTATGTTTTTGCTGATACCCTCAATTGACTGTGTTTCTGAAATTCTTCATTATCATCACTACTGCATGATTTCATCATATGCAGTGTTTACACTTCTGTTTCACTACCTCTGATATGTCAAAGGGTGAGATACTTAGATCTGGGTGATGAGTTCCTTCTTTCAGGGGGAGAGTACTTGAGAGAGAATCATTATGCATTATTGACAATTGGGGGAGATAGTCTCTCTAGATTCAATCTGTCCCAAAGGGGTAGATTAGTTTGCATGATCAACTTGATGATCCTTATTTTTGATGACATCAAAGGGGGAGAGGTAATAGGTTGATAGTGAGTCTGCAAAGTTGATAATAAGTATGCACGATGCATGAGACGATTGATCGCTTGTCATTTGCATGATGTTGTGTCTCTCATGATGTTATGTCTCTCATAGTGTTGCCATATCGACTCATAGTGTTACCATCATCAAAAAGGGGGAGATTGTTGTACCCCTATAGTTTTGATGATGTCAACCACTATGATTCATCATGATATCATGAGTCTGAGTATGGAATGTGTTTTTGGTGTTGCATTTGCTTTGATGCATTTGTTGAAGTAATAATGGCTTCCCTTTGATTATTGCTCCCAATAGGGAGGGTGAAGAGAGATTCTTTAATTTGTTCAAATGCATCCTAACACTCCTGATCTCATAAAAATGGTGCACCCTTTGTCATCAATTTTTCAAAAGCTATGCACCTCCTCGAGAGGTTGGATATGAGACGCCTGATGTAGGTAAGCCTCCCCTGGAGGGATCTTAATTCAATTATATTCTTGGGACGCGGCAACTCCCGAATTGCCTTGATTTTATCAGGGTCTATTTCAATCCCCCGCTATCTGACAATGAAGCCGAGAAATTTGCCGCTTGACACACCAAAAGCAGACTTCATCAGATTCATTTTCAACTTAAACTGGCGCAGTCTTTCGAAAACCCGACACAAATTGGCCATGTGATCTTCCCGCCTTCGAGTTTTGACGACGAGGTCATCGACACAGCACTCGACCAAGCCATGGAGCATTTCATCAAAAATTTTGGCCATGGCCCTTTAGTATGTGGCGCCAGCGTTCTTTAGGCCGAAGGGCATCCTTTTGTAATTGAAGACCCCTTTGTGGGATCGAAAAGCCTTGTGCTCCTTATCTTTGATGGCCATACGAATTTGATTGTATCCCGAGAACCTATTGATGAAGGATAAAGCTTTATGTCCGGTGGTCATATCGACCATGGTTTCAGTGATCGAGACAGGAAAATCATCCTTCGGACAGGCTTTAGTTAGGTCCCTATAATCAATGCAGATACGGACTTGGCTGTTCTTCTTTTTAACAGGAACTATATTGGCCAATCAAGTTGGGTACATGCAAGGCTCTATGAAGTCCACCTCTCGAAACTTATCAACTTCAGCATTTACTTTAAGCTCGAGCTCGTGACGCATGCGTCACTGGGCCTATTTGATAGGTTTGGCCGTGGGAAGTATTACTAGTTCATGTTCTGCCATGAAGGGTTCTAGCCCGGGCATCTCATTGTATGCCCAGGCAAAGCAATCTTTATATTCCATCAGGAATTGTTTATATGCCTCCCTTTCTTCCTCATTGATGAGGGCACTGACGAAAATTAGCCGAGCATTGTCAGCATCCCCAAGGTTGAACTCGACTAATTCATCTACAATCGCTTGTCTGCATCTTCTAATTCTCGCGGAGCTGGCTGTAGGTCGATGAAATCCTCGTCATCGTCAAGCATAGCGGCGTGGGTGCCACAACACTCTAGGTTATTAAGATCGGACAAACGAAGCTGTTCGTTCGGGCTTAGGCGTCACTTCTTGCCATTCATTTGGAGAGTGGGCAGTCTCCTTGTCGGAGCATGGCTCACTAGACAAGGGTGAGAGCCCTAGAGTGTTGACCGAACAATGGATTTTAAAGTCTGCCTCTCGGCTAAGAGCAAAGTCCCTTGCTTCCTTTGCCACAAACTTAGGCAACATAGACGCAGCTACAGCGAGGATTTGCTTGGTCGAGGACTTCGGTGGATCCCATGGACGAGGTTGTAAGGGAGACACCCGATGATTTTGAACTTGAATGACTCCTGATTGTATCAGGTCTTCGACCCTGTCTTTGAGGACATAACAATCTTCCGTAGCCTGGCCAGACATTCGATGATATCAACAAAAACTAGGGTCCTTGGCCTTGCTTTCTTTGGCTGGCCTGCAAGGCTCTGGCAATGTTATAAGGACCCGTGCCACACAGAATTCAAACAATGGCTCGGTATGCGCCTTGATGAATGAATACGGTGTCTCCATTCGCCTTGCTAATTTCATAATAGGAGATTTTCCCTTGGTCTCCTCAGGGGCTTTGTTTGGGCGAATCCTTCCCAGGGGGTGAACACCCATAAGCGAGGCTCCCATATCACTTGCTCTTTTCTTGGTGGTAGGATGGAGTTTATTGAGTTTGGGCTCATTGGCTGGCGCTCCAACCATCGTCATTAGAAGACTACCATTCATCGAAGCCCCAAGTTGGGCGTGGGGATTTGATGAAGACGCAAGATGCCTAAGCAGAACGTCTCGCTCCCGTAATAATTCTTGTACAAGGGACTTCAATGCTTGACTTTCTTACCTTAAACCTTCCAGTGTGGTGGCTGGTTTTTCTTGCTGATCATTGACAGGGGTATCAGTGACGGCCAGCATGGGGTCCTATAGTTCCCCAGAGTCGAGTCCAACCAATCGGCCTAAAGCTGCTCTCCCAACTTCTTCCAACTGTCGGCATACGGGTTGTAATAGGGTGAAGTGCTTTTTGCCAACAAGATTGACGGGTTGAATGCCCAAGTTGCCTATATCAGGCAGCTGCAGTTGGGGATTATGACTTCCCAGTGCAAATTCCTATTGATGTTTAACTACGCAGAGGTTATCCCTCTGAGGAGAGGTTGAATCGCCGGGGGAGGATGACAGCCTATAGTATCAACGGTACAATAGACCGTGGAGTCGGCCTCTGAGTCATAGCCTAGCCCTCTTCTATCATTTTTTGGGAAAGGGGGCTGTCCCCTGGCCTGTGAAGGGTACCACAGCCGCCGAAAGTAGTCGCGCTGGGAAGCTTCCTGCATTTGCGAGATATTCCGCTTACGGCGCATTTCTTTAATGTATTTGGACATGTCGTCCATTTCCTGGACGAGCTCAGGGGCATTCTTAGGCCTCTCACTCTAGCCGAAGTCATCGTCAGGAGGACCATGAGGGACCAAATCTCGCTTATAAAAGATGATGGACTTGAGGAGTTTGCTACTCTTTTTCCTTCCCTTCCTTTGTGCCTTTAGCTGCTCGACCCCATGTTCCTCCCTTTGAGAGAATAGATATATACATGTAGGGGGTAATGAAGTACTTTCGTTAATTGTTTGATCGATGAGATTGGCCTCGAAATTGATTTCCCGCCTTTCTAACCGAGCCGACTTTATACCGGCGTGACTGGCTGGCAGACTCAGCCGATGCAGTTTGGCGAGGTCCTCATTTACAACGAAGAGCTCCTCGTCACCTTCCTCTCCTCCACCACAACCTTTTGCTTCCCCTTGTCCTTGGTCTTAAGGGGAGGCTCGACGACCGGTTCCCCAAAGTATAGCTGGGCGTCTGTCAAGTTGCATTCATTTGGACAAAAAAGGGATCGATCAGCAAAGACTGTGTGTTGCTCTTCACCTTTCGCATACTTGATGCACTGATAGAGGGTTGAAGGGACGACCCAGTTCTCGTGCAACCAAGGTCTTCCGAGCAGGGCTTTGTATGAGGTGTTAGCATTGATGATGTAGAATGTGGCTTTAGTGCCTCGAGCCCGGCGATCGCGGTCACGATCTTGAACACCGATCCCGGCGGGTAGTGGTCCTGGATCGTCTTGTCCCGGAGCGGGCGGTTTTCGTTGTTCAGGAGCGCGTTCCAGAGCGACGAGGGGATGCCGCGCGAGAACGCGGTCGGATCGAACGCCGGGCGCGAGACCATCGCGAGGATCTCGCCGGTCTTCGGGTTGATCGCGACGACGGCGCCCGCCCGGTCGCCGAAAGCCTTCACGGCCGCCATCTGGAGGTCCTGGTCGATCGTGAGGATGAGGTTCTTCCCCGGCGTCGCCGGTTTCTCGAGGTCGGCCGCGATCACGCGTCCCCGCGAGCGATCGAGCTTGATCCGCCCGAGGGCGTCGACTTCGACGAGCTTCTCGCCGTCGTCGCCGCGGAGGACTTCCTCGAGCTTCTGCTCGATGCCGAACTTCCCGACGGAGTCGCCGAGCTTGTAGTTCTCGCCCGTCTTGTTCAGGATCGGAAGCTCCGTCGCCGAGACCTCGCCGATGTAGCCGAGGAGGTGGGCGGCGACGTCGCCGTAGATGTTCGTGCGCTTGATCTCCTGCTGGACCTGTACGCCCGGCATGTCGATCTTCCAAGCCTCGACCAGCGCCACTTCCTCGCGCGAGAGGTCTTCCTTGATCTTCACCGGGATGAAGGACGGCTGGCCCTTCATCTTCTCGAGCGTGTTCCGGATGTCGCTTTCCTTCATCTTGATGAGGGAAGCGAGCGTCGAGATCGTCTCGGTGCCGCGCTTCGATTCCCTCAGGTACTGCGGGATGATCTCGAGGTCGAAAGCGGGGCGGTTATCGAGGAGGAGCGTCCGGTTCCGATCGAAGACCATGCCTCGCGGAGCGGCGATCTTCACCTTCTTGATCCGGTTCTCTTCGGAGTACTGGCGCATCTTATCGCCGTTGAAGATCTGCAGGAACACCAGGCGGGAGAAAAGGATGAGGGCGCCGATCGCGAGCGCGAAGTAGAGGTAGCGGAACCGGTCTTGGAGCTCGCGGATCTGCTCTTCCTGGCCGAGGAAACTCATGTCAGAGACCCTCCGCCGGTTTCATCAATGGTGTTTTTCAAATGTTCATTTTCAAATCTCAAATCATTCAAAACAGTTTTAACAATTTCAATTTCAGTAAGAGAATTCTTTAAACTACAGTTTTCTATTTCTAGGCATGTAATTTTGTCACTCAAAGATGTATCAATCACTAAAGAGTTTATCTTTCTTTTCAGATGTATATTTTCTCTATGCATATCATCATATTTATCTAAGATCTCAGCATAGGCTTCTTCCCAATCACTGTGTAAAATTCTCGAAAGGGGAAGTTACCTCATCATCATTTTTCTTTTCTTCTTCTCTCTTGGCCATCAGACACAGCCTATCTTCATCCTCGCTGTCAGATGAGCTGCTCTGACTTCCTTCCTCTTCATCGCTCCAGGTGCTCACCATAACTTTTCCTTTCTTTTTTTTCCACCTGGGCTGTTTCTCCTTCTGTAGCTCTGGACAATTTGCCTTCAGATTCCCTGCTTTCCTGTAATTATAGCAAACAACACCATCAGATTTCTTGGCAGTATCAGACTTGTATTTTGACTGTCTTTTCCCAAAGAAATGCTTTCTTTTGAACCCCTTTCCTTCCTTCCTCAGGAACTTCTTAAATTTTCTAGTAAGCATTGCAAATTCATCTGGGTCTTCATCTGAACTAGAAGAACTATGCTCACTTGATGACCATTTGCTACTAGAAGTCACTTTAAGTGCTAGGGATTTCTTCTTCTTCTCAGACTCATCAACCCTCTTGAGATTCAACTCATATGTCATGAGAGAACCGATGAGTTCGTCCACAGAGGTGGTTGCTAGGTTCCTGGACTCTTCCATAACTGTGGCCTTGGTGTGCCAAATTGGTGTCAGGGACCTAAGAATTTTTCTAACCACTTCGTACTCACTATAAGCCTTGCCTAGACTCCTTAAACTATTAGTGAGTACCATCAATCTGGCGTACATCTCAGATATGGACTCATCAGGTTTCATCTTGAAAACTTCATATTCTAAGACTAACATATTAGCCCTGGTCTCTCTAACCTAAGACGTCCCCTCATAAATCATCTCCAGCTTGTCCTACATTTCCTGAATTATTCTACTTTATTTTCTATTTCTGTGTACACCACACCTATCCTTTTCGCCCTTCCGAGCCCTCCGGCTCATGGGCGATGGTCCAGGATTCGAATGGTATCGAATTATTTCCAGTATCCAGATCTTGGGTCGTTACATTTGGCATCTCGTCCAGAGCTTTCATCGTGGCAGTAAATCAAGTCAACCCACTTCACATCTTGCGTAGACCCAGTCATGCACTAAGCCTTCCCATTTACAATCTGTGTGAAGAACAGGTCGACCCTCAGCTCACTCAAGGTCGACTTGGCCTACATGAATGGCCTTCACTTCTGATCATCTCTCGATTTACTCTCTCAAGAAAAAGGCTGCATAGAATCTTTCTACTTTAGTGGTTTCCTGTCCCATCATGTCTGTTAGACATCTGATTAAGTGCCCTTAAGCGCATTTTGCATGCTCATGCACATAGGGCATCGGATGAATTAAATGGAGATTGCATTTAGGTCATGCATGTGGACACCGTAGTTCATATTTCATGAAATTCATGTTCTGTCTGTGTTTGTGTGTTGACTCCACGTACTCCCTGCGTCGACGCAGCAGTTCTTGTAAATGACCCAGTTCACTGTTCCAATTCCCTTCTAACTAGAACTATGACCATTCCTTCCCCATGCTCAAAACTTCTATCTTTCTATCATACTTCATCCATTGAATATCTTTTCTTGAAGGGGAACTTTCTTGTGCTAACTTGACTGAGTTCATACACTCAAGGGGAGCTTAAATTTAATGTTTTCTTCTTAGAGCACCCCGTAGTCATTTCAGACCAACCTCAGATCAAATTGATGGTTTGGAGTATATAAACCTTAAATATGAGTTTAAGAACCTTGAAATTGACCATCTCAGTATATGGAATAGACTTAAAACAGACTTAAAGAATTGTGCCCTCACCCCTCCTGAATTCTATTTTTTGAATGTATTGAGGCCACCCTGGTTAAAGAACTTTGCACTGAGTACTATTTTTAAACATTGAAAATAGTCTGATATTTGAAGGGTAATTGCCTAAGAAGATTACAGATGGATCTGTAGAGAACATTTTGTAATCATCAAAATCACACACTCAACAATCTCCATCATTTTGATGATGACAAAATGTTATACATATTGCTCTCTGCCCTCTTTGGCATAATCAAAAAGTGGGGGGGCTGATATTCATGAAAGATAAGAGTGCAGAACTGAAAATGGAGTTATAACAAAAATGCGTGTCATATGCAAAAGACCGGAATGGGATATGCATGAGGACATGAATTGAGAAATGTAGTTTTGAACTTAATAGATTAAGGTAGAACTGATCAGAAGCAAACTTACCCCAACTGGACAGATGATCTCAGAAACCTACACATGCAAAACCCAATTCGACTTTTGCAATAACACTTGTGAGCAAACGCAAACCAAAAACTAAAAGGTAAGCTTTGTAACTTGATGGTGACTGAAAATGACTCAATTTATTTACATTTATGCTGAACTTATGAGCAAAAGATTTTTTTGTAGAATTTATATGCAAGGCTATGCAGAGACTATCCACAAGTAACATGGTATGCATATGTCAAAATGGCACTTGTATGAGCACAAGTAAAAAGCTATGAGCATGAATCATCAAGCAAATGTTATGTATAGGGAAAAAGAGTGGCACTATCAATATGCAACATGCTATGTAAAATGGCATTAATATCATGAATCTCATGACAAGAATACATGACAAATGTGCTATGTGCATGACAAAAATGTGTGGTCATTTTAGAATTATGCAATAAGTCTCAAATGTGCCTATGTACACAATCACTACCTCTCCCCCTTTGTCATTGACAAAAATAAACCTTGAGGAGGGTTGAATGCAAATGATAGGAAGCAAGCATGCAAGCATTCGGGTCAAACAAACATAGGTAGAATAGATATCTCTTAGGGATGGAATAAGAAAAGTGCAATAGACTCATACTCAAGTGATATTGCGTGTTTCATAACTAATAAAGTTGTACTTACACAAGGAGTTGACATAGCCATGTATGTAGTCAAATTCACAATATACGCCCAAAACAAAAACTCTGTGTAGTGCATGTGCTCAAAAATATGTAATGAATCTTAAACATAAGGATATAGTGGCTCTTACAATTGAAGTAAGTGAATGATCTTCCATGATTATATCAAGGTCCTGCATGAATGCATGCTAGGTTTAAAGAAAAAATTAAAAGAAACTAAAATATAAGATAGCCAAGGATAATATTGTTGAGTTGTTAATAATGGGTCATGATACCAATTTCATGAGCCGATATTGAGCAGGAGCCCGTTAATCCACGCATTGACCCACTGAATGGAACCATCATCCCCACACTATCACAACTTAACGGCCTATCCACATGACCCAAACTCATCTGAATCACTGTATTTGTTAGATGGGAACTTAAATTTCAGATTTATTTAATCCGCGTGGTCCTTGGCACACTCTAATAGTGTAGGTATCATATAGTAAAATGCATGACATGATGGGGATCAATCACCGTGGGGACCAAAGGTGGGGCTTGGTGCTTATGTCCTCATCGATGAAGTCCCTTTTTTTTGCCTTGCACCCAACGGTTAGTACAGTAAGGACAAAATATTTTCATTAAAAAAAATTACATTTAACTGTACAGGGTATCAACACACCAACAATGATTTGCATGACAGAAGGAAACACAACACGAGACAAGACATCAAAGGAATCTATCGTTAAAGTCCACAACGATGGCTCCAAACAACTTTTCCCATGTGACTTTTATTCTTTCCCATCCTATGAATACCCCCCTTACTTGCCTTGGCAAGGAGCATCAGAGGTTGGTTTGAGGAAGTTAAACCTTTGGAGGGAAGAGAGGAGGGAGAGGAGAGATTTTGGCTCTTGAGATGGAGGCTGAATCTTCCCGCTCCGCGAAGAGGAGCAATTCTAGCAATGGCTTCAAGAGGCTTACTGACATCAAGGGTCATCTAAGCAAGAGGATCTAATCACAGATTGTAAGTTGATACCTCGTTCATTTCCTTTACATGGATTCTCCCTTCCCTCTTCATTTTCTTTTCTTCTTATTTAACATCCCCTCTCTTTCCCGGCCTGAGGAACTTTTCCAAGCTACCCTAGCTTTCGAAGCTTACTTCCAATATCTCTATCGGCATGAGGGATATTATCTCAAAATGGCACACTCTTCATTGATGAGGTCGATGCACCTTCAGTGGATCACAACTATGTAAGGAGTTGAGGTCGACACCACTATGCACTGAGGTCGACACACCTACAGAGACGGTTAAGAGCAAACTAAGTGAGATCTGTTGCACTGGATAGTAGGGATCACAATACACACCAACTAAGTGACTTGACTAACTATGTGTGTGCTTTTGTGATCAACCAGAATCTCGTACATTGAGATTGGCTGGTCATCAAACCCTTAGTGTGTGTGTGGACAATATGTGTGTGATGGAGAACAATCAAGATTGTATATGTTGAAGCTGGCACACAAACCTGTGAATGGGGATAGAAAATATGGCACAATCACACAAGATGCACAACCCACTACACAGGGATTTTTAAGGTGGTTTAGTCTACAAACTCGTAGACCTACATCTACCCCTCACCAAACCTTGTGAGACTTTTACCACACGCTACAAATGCAGCACGGGGACAAGTCCCCAACACACACACGCTAATACACAACAATGGGGATGAACCCCCCACACACACGAGAGCAAAGTTCTCATGAGGACTAAGTCCTCATGCTACAAGACTGTAGCACACTAGGACGATGCCCCATACACACAAACACACACAAAGAAAAAGAAAAAGTAACACACTGCAAGTGCAGCAAGACACACGGGGACACAGCTCCAAGCACACATGGCTGGACTCAGCCAAAGACCTACCTCCGATCTCTGAACAAAGTGCCGAACACACTACTATAAGCACAGTAAAACACATGGTTCGGAGATGTGAGAATACAAAGAAACACAAGACACAAAGACAGGGAAAGCACTATGTGGCTTCAGAACAAGTCTAGAAGCTCTATGAGTAGATCTGAATGCTGGTTCAATCTGAACTCTCCTTTCTCAGATGCTAGCTGGCTGCAATGCTAGTGGCTCTCCTTTCTCTCTTCTTTCTCTTCTCCTCTTTACAACACTAGCCTAGGTCGGACCAGAGTTGGGCTACACACACTTCCCTTTTCGTTTCCTCACAGATATCTTCTTGAAAGCACAAGGGCGTGGCTCTCTTCGGGTATTTCTATAATTACAGAATATTGTGGGAGTTTTCTTATAATTTAAGGGTATTTTCATAATTTCTCATTAGTTCAGAAAAATACAATATTTTTACTGTCAAATTACATAAAAAATTACATCATAAAGCCCTTAGGGGAATAAAAGCAAAACCCAAAGGTATTTATAAACTATATCCCTATGTGGCCCTTCACAAAAACCAAAGAACAATTGCTCCAAGTGCTCCGAGCGATGTCTCCAAGTGTGGTAAGATGTGTGTCGCACAATGGGGGACCATGGGACCTATCTATAGAAGTTAGGGGCCACTTGGGACCAGATAGGTCCCATTGAGGGCCTATCCGGTCCATCCAAGGCCGGTTGGCCTTGCGGAACCCCCCTAGCCCTAGATAGGCCTGCGGGGCCTATCTGGATCGGACAGGTCCAATGGGGACCTATCCGGTCCGGGGACCTATCCGGACCAGATAGGTCCCCCATGGGACCTACCCGATCCTACTAGGCCGGGAGTGGCGAAAGAAGGGGCAGCATGTATAAAAGGCCCCCATTTCTTATTTTCTCCTTGGTCCTTGTGCTTTGCCCCGTGGATGGGAGAAAGCAACTTCTCCTTTGTGCTTTGTGCTTGTCTTTCTTGCTCCGTCCGCCCGGTTTGTCGAGGGAGAAAACTTCCATCCTATTAGGCCGTCTTGCCGACACGTGTCAGAAACTCCGCAGGTGTGGCGAAGATTCTCATCTAATTGTTTCCTTATTGCGAGATATTTTTCTTTAATGCCGGACATCCGGCGAGAGTTTCCGGAGTTTTAGAATTTGTCCGGAATTATGACGATGCTGGGTTTTGTGCCATTTATCAATTGTCATAGACTGAATTAATTCCAAATATCTAGATTAATTCGAGAAAATGACGGGACATCCGAAGGGGGTTCCCAGGGTTCATGAATGGCCCGCCATGTTGACAATGTTAGCTTTGTGCTATTTTTTTTACCATCATTGGACCAATTTAATTTCAATTTATATCGATTAACTTGAGAGAGAGAAAAATAATGGGCTCAACACCAAGCCTTGTGTATACTAGCCGGCGGATACGCATGTCAACTGCCGGAATTCGGGCTGTCATCTGCTTTTTATCCAGTGTGAAGCTTGTGCCGCCAAATACGAGGGCTGTTGCAGCCCCGAGTGCCAGGCGACGATCCATCTCCCGGAGGAGGAGCAGCGGGTGTTGCGGCAGGGTGTCGAGAAGGGCGTGCATACATTCCATAAAGCAAGGGGGCGCAAGCGCGGGAAGGCCGCGACGGGGGAGGATCCGGCATGAGCCGGGGCGTGCGGCGAGCAGCCTTAGACGGTAATTGTCGCCTCTGAGCCGTTAAAAAGGGCGGCAGAAATGGGTCGGGTGAGGGGGCAGGCTGCGGTCCGGAGGGCGAAAATGGAACAGATGTTCCTGAAAATGGGCGAAATGCGACCCGGATTGCCCTACATATGGCGTATAACTTATATAAAAGCCCTATGTGTACGCATTTTTGTTTCAACAAAAAATCTATTACTTTCGAATCTAATAAAAAGTGTTCAGCGTACGTTTAATACATACGTGCTACGGCACTTTCTGCTAAAACGATTTTATCTGTTCCCGGTTGTAACCGTCAAAACTAAACCTAAGGCTCTGACCATGAATAAGGCTGCAAAAAGTTTTTTTCGCCTGCGGAGTTATGTCTGGAATATAGGGTACAGGCCTTCCCTGGGAAGCTATGAACGAAGGAAGCTGGGGATCTTTAATGTAATGAATATCCTGGGCCTATCCGCCGGCATTCTCATCCCACTCGCAGGCGTTCTCTCAGGAGACCCTATTCATCCGATCATCTGGGCAGCGGCCTGTAGCCCGGCCGTCATCAGTACGGTAGTGCTTATCGCCAACCATTTTCAGCAATACGAATTAGCGCGGATCATTTATTTCCTTTTTTACCCGCTCATGACGACGGTGAGCTATGCGTTGGGAATCGATGCGGGGATCGAGTTCTTTTTTGTGCTTTACGGGGTACTTTCCGTGTTCTTCATGCGGAATTTCTTCAATATCGTCGTCTCGTTTAGTTTTTCGATGACCTGCTATTTCCTCGTCGAGACGGTGTGGACGCATTATAGCTATTTGTTTTTATATAAAAGATAGAAGAAGAGTAGAGAGAGAGAGAGAGAGAGAGAGAGAGAGAGAGAGAGAGAGAGAGAGAGAGAGAGAGCAGCCCTGTAGAAGAGTGAAAGGAAGGAAGACCCTTGTCATGAAAGTAGTCCCATGCTACAGCTTCATGATCCATATCTGAAGTTACATTTGATTCTTCTGTTTTTATTTTGATTTTTCAAAGGCAATCATTGACGTGTGTGCAATGCTCTGGTTAGAGACCGGAAGTGTTTTTTTGCTGCACTTGCAACTTGTTTTCTTTGTTTGTGTGTATGTGTGTGTAGGGTTTGTCCCCGTGTGTGTGTGGGGGGGGGGTTCGTCCCCATGTATGTTGAGGACTTCATCCTCGTGTGGAAAAAGCCTCACCGATTTGGTGAGGGGTGGATGTAGGTCTGCGGGCTACAGGCTGAACCACATTAAAAATTCATGTGTTATGGGCTGTGATTTGTGTGATTGCTCCATGTTATCTATCCCATTCACAGCTTCGTGTGCCAACTTCAATGTATTTAAATCTGATTGTTTTCCCATCGCACACTTTATCATTCAGCTCTGCACATCGTGTGTCTCCCTCACTGCACTTACATTTCCCTAGTTACTTGCTGCACCCTTGCACACATGCACTAGGAAGTCCACCCAGACCCAGGGCGAGCTACTCTGTTCACACACACTCTAGGGGTCTGATGAGGAGCTAATTTGTTTAACAGCCTCACTCATACAGAGGCTGCGTCGACCTCGCTACTCTGCTGCATCGAACTCACCCTCCTCCCTTACAATGTTGGCTCCTTGTGCATGAGTGTCTTGTTCCATTGTCTTGAACCATTTCCGTTAAAACCAATCCTCATTGGATAGATTGTCATATGGATATCATATTGTAGATTGTGTTTCAATTTGGTTTAGATTTTAATTGGGCAAAGTTAATACTGGATCTATTCAACCCCCCCTTCTAGATCCATTGGCACCCAAAGGACCTAACATGAGGTGTAGCGGTGGTCTCCTAGTGTTGAGGGGCCAGATGTGGTATTGGAGCCATGCCCCCAATATAATTGGGCATCAGCTGAGAAGCCGCCACTTGAGGTGAAGCCTCGAACTCATCGACGCCGCAACGTTTCAGGAGGGTCATCGGTCTGCTTCGAGGCTGAAGCATGCATGCTCAGCTCACTTAATTGCCTTTTCAGCACTTTGACCTCATGTTGATATTTTTGGAGCAGCATCATCATCGTTGGATCGTGGGTGGAGTTATGTGGGATGAATGCGACTTGACCGGGCAATACAACTTTAGACTCTAAATGTCGGCTCGACTCATTTTGGACTGACACGACCAGCAATGATGCGTACAATGGAGCCACCTCGGCTCGACACTAATGAGCTCCAGAAGAGGTGAATATGTCGTTAACAAGAAGTACAAGCTCACGATTCGTACCAAGTGAGGGAAGCGCGAGCATCCACATGGTTGAAGAACTGGCAGAGTCAAGGATGGTCAAACTCAGTCTCGTGCTCGGATCAAGTCATGGGATGGGTCACACTCTCTCACTCGCAGTGGTGATCAAATATATATCGAGATAGAATCCTATCATGCACCAGCAGCAGCATACAAACACATACAAATAAGCAATGCCAAGAGAGATAATGACCGATACCTCCACGCTCCAGGTGTGGGGAAGACAACCGCAGCCAAGACCTGTACTCTCGGTACAGATAATTACCAACAATTATAGAAGTTATACCCATTCCTTGTAGGGCGGTAATAGGCAACAAGTGGGACCCAGGAGTATCGAGCTTGGGTTGATGGGCAGCATTTTGGAGAGCTTCGATGTCGCTGATGTGTTGCTGATCGGTGCAGGCAAGACGACGTGTGCTGACGATCTGGAGTACCATACTCCAGTCAAAAGGCCGATCAGGGTGTGATGGTCTCGTTGTGAAGAGAACTTCTGGAGGAACGACCCCTTGGAGGGATCGCGCTGGATCACCTTGTGGAAGTGAGGCAGTCTGACTTGTTGGCCGTTGTTCTTTGCTGGCCCAAACCAATTCTGCAGATTCAGAACTACGCATCCTAGCAAAAACACTTGTTGCGACCAGGTCCGATGTCAGATTGTGGTGAAACTGACATCGTTGCGACGGTCTCTCAAAGATATATAGTCTCAGGATGTTATTGGAATTTTTTTGTTGATTTATTTTCCATGGAGGAATTTTAAACAGGCTGGTTCCTTGACCCAGAATAGACTGGATAGAACGCAAGCACCAGAAGGCGATGGTGGAACAAGGGGAAAGCATTGGATATGGAAAGTGGGATGGCCGTGGAAGATAGAGGGGAAAGTATGGATCAAGCCCACAAATTTAGGGGCCGATCAGAGGTGGTTTTTGGGGGCGAGAGAGATTTTAATGTAGGGGAAGGTTGGATCTGGGCTGCAGAAATGGAACTGAATCTTGTCTAAACAACGATTTTTACAGAGGGGTAAACAGGCTCTAAAAATCATGAAAAAAATTATGGAGATGGGGTTGGATGGAAAGAAATCCCATACTGAATTTCAGCATGATCTAAAAGGGGTAACGGGGTGAAAAATGGGATGAGGTGAGTTGCAGATTTGTCGATCTGCATAGAGATAGAACTGTGTAGATCGGGGAAACAGTGGTGGATCGGGTGCAAATGGGCGATCGAGGGCATGGGAATTTTTCTGGAAAGGGGAGACAACGTGGGGAGCTTACCATAAAAGTTGGGTGGCGATCTGATGGGAGGATTGGGTGATCAAAAGCAAACTCTGATTTGCTATCCTGCAGTGGACAGATCGACGACGGTGAGGCGATGGTGGTGCGATGGCGGCTCCGGTGGTGGCGGCGGCGGCAGCATGGTTGAGCTTCTCACTCAGAGGGGGACTTGATAAGAAGGAATTCGCACCTTGGGGGAGCAACCATCTCAGCTACAAGGAGGGAAGAGGAGAGGGGCGCCCTAGGTAATTTTTGCGCAAAATGATTCATTTCATTAATTAAAAATTATACAAGAGAATATTTGTATGGGGGTAAACCTTAGATATAAAGACCATAAGTACCCTCAGATCTAGGGTTAGGGAGGGGCACTTAGGGGATAGCAAATTCTCATTTCTTCTCCATGGTCAAATTAACAAAAAAATGAGGGCATGTTGGACTAGTTCACCTTGGTCCAAGTGGACCATGGACCATGGACCAACCCTAATGTGCTTGTAAGCTAGGACTTATATTTTATATATAATATTTTTTTATTTTATTATAATATTTTATATGTATTATATATATGTAAAGTGATTTTTTAGAATGGGACGGACCGAGTCGGACCGAGACGGGACCGACCTGACCTGATCCAGACCGAGATCGGGTCAGCCAAGTCGACCGAGTCGGCAAACCTTACTTTAAAGTCTCTACGATCTTCTTTATTCCACTTTTTCGTTCCCGCATTATTTCCGTATTATAAGACCCACAAAAATGTTAACCATACATGGGTTAACTTAACCCAAATGTATTGAAATACTAAAATAACCCCTCATTATAGAGAGAGAGAGTGTGGGGGGGAACAGTGCAGATAGAGAGAGAGAGATGGGGGTTCCCCTCCAACTAGGTGGCTTTGGACAACAAGCCTCACCTCGACCCATCCACCCGTCGCCAACTCCCCATCACTACCACCAACAGGACATCAAGGGCTTGGGTTTCTCTGCCAACCTCTCCCCGGTAGAGATCATGCTGCACCAGGTGCCGCTAGACTCGTCCTCCTCGTACTCGTCGTCCCCCTGTCTTCAACCTCGACCCCTGGATGCACCACAGTGACAGAGCCACCTTCACCACCTTCTCCAATGCCGCCGTACCTCGACCTCCTCCCGATCCACCACCCATGGCAGCTCCCGTGACAGATATCAGTCATTGGCTGAGTCGTAGAAGAATGCACTTATTTATTAATCTAGAAAATAAATAAATCTCTGTTAGTTTAGTATTTAGCATTGGCTCCACAAGACTTGCGGCATGTTTGGAAATACATTTGCCTGGGAGGAGGGAGATGCAAACACAAAGGTCCTGTTCTACCAAAATTACTAGAAGCTCGACGAGGGCAGTTTCTTTCCGCTAGTGGATGCGGGATTTTGGGTGGCCAAATTTCCTTTTTACCCTTCGTCGCCTCTCCATCGCATTCTTCCTCGCCCCCGCCAACCGCACCATGCCCTTCCCCCCGCCACACCCCCGTCGTCGGGGGCCCGGGCGCGGGCCGCACAGGCGCGCCGCCCCGGGGTGCGGCGGTGGGGGCCTGAAAACCGCTACTAAAAACTTGCATCTAGAGTAGTTAAATGAGAAAATAGCCTTTCTCCATAGTGATGTGGAGGGGAACATCTACGTGTGATGCAACCAGAAAGATTTTAGGTGCATGACAAAGAAAATCTTGCATGCAAAGTGAACAAAAACTTACATGGTCTGAAACAAACTCTCATACAATGGTACAAAGATTGTGATGGATTCATGATTGACAATGACTTTATTAGATGTGACATGGACTATTGTTTATTACAATAGATTTGGTTATTGTTGTATTCTTATTGTACATGGATGGCATGCTCATCGCAGGGCCAAAGTATGATAGTAATCAATATTTTGAAGAAGCAATTATCGAAGGAGTTTGACACGAAGGACTTGAGTGTAACAAAGTAAATTCTTGGGATGAGAATTGTGAGACAAACCAATTACCGCTGTGAAGTTATCTCACAAAAGTTATATAGAAAAGGTATTAAACAGATCCAACATGCAATTTGCAAAAGCTGTCAACACACCTTTGGCAAGTCACTTCAAATTGTCCAAGGAGCAGTCTCCAAAGATTGTTAAAGATTGTGAGTCCATAGCAAAAGTTTCATATCTATCGGTTGTGAAAAATTTGATGTATGCAATGGTATACACCAAGCCAAACATAGCACAAGTAGTGAGAGTTGTGAGCAGATACATGGCAAATTCTCACAAGCAACATTGGGAAGGAGTTAAATGGATCCTTTGATACCTAAAAGGCATCTAAAGTATGTCACTTTGTTTCAAGAAAAATGATATGATCTTGCAAGACTTCATTGATGTAGATTTAGGTGGTGACTTGAACAGCAGGAGCACCACTAGCTACTTGAGGGGTACACAACTATAAGTTGGGTGTCTCAACTTCAGAAAATTGTTGCTCTCTCGACCATTAAGAGAGAGTAAGTTACAATTATTGAAGTCAGCAAAGAGATGATACGGCTGAAAATTTTTCTGAAGAGATTGGGCAAAGAACAAGACAATAGTGTGTTATTTTTTGTGTTAGTCAAAGTGCAATTCATCTTACCAAAAATCATGTTTTTCATGCAACGGATAAGGGTGGTGAGCGCATATTAGTGGTGATAAATAAGTTGACGGGGGCAACAAATACACATGAAGGGTGACAAAAGGCTCATAACGGTGAAAAATGCACAGAGGCGACGGCTCCCAGGGACAAAGGTGACACTTCCTGCATATTGAGGGTGAAAAATGCCTATTAGTGGTGACAAATAGGTCAATAGGGGCGACAATGCGCATGAAGGGTGACCAATGAATGGTTGCAGGTGAAAAATAGATGAGTAAGGGTAACAAATGACTTGTTAAGACTAACAAATAGCCAACAAAGGTGACAAATGGGTTACTAAGGCTAACAAAGAGCCAACAGAGGTGACAAATTGGGCTACTAGGGGTGAGAAATGGGTTTCAACAGTGAGATATAGATGACAGAGGCGGGTTTAGTCGACTCCATGTCTATGTTCTTCTTTTTTTATTATTCCATTCCCAACGATGTTCAGGGTTGAATCTAGCCATTGCATCTTCTGAACTTCAGCTCACCATGAAGTTTTCTTTTAGTTCACAATGAGATTTTCAGAATTGTACACTCGTGCTTCTCTTGATTATCTGTTATTGTTTCTCAATTCAGTTCACCATTCTTCCTTTAACGATGTTACCATTTGACCCACCCGGTAAAAATTCGGTAGCATCTCCCATTGCCCGGAGACATTGGGGGGTGTTGATTGGGTACGCATCCACGGAGGAATTCCGAGATGGCCTCGACATAGAAAGTGCGCACGAAAGTGGCAACACCCATAAGATCACCCTTACAAGCCCCCGGAAGGAATGAAGGGGCACGCACAGAAGTGGCAACACCCATAATATCAATTTTCAGGATTCCCAGAGGGAATAAGTGACGAAACTTCGAAAGAGTATCAGGAGGAAAGAGGTCAAAGAAAATTAGGGAGCGGCCCACAGGGGGCTCGAATGAGCAAAAGGACCCAGAGACATGTCCATGAGGGCGGATAGAACCAAGACCTTCCCAATAGAGCATATACACTCTTGTGGATAGGAGTGTCAATGGATCGGATCCGGGTCGGATCTTTCATGATCCGAATCCGGAT
>JANBPO010007754.1:0-139255 GCA_024336825.1 Amorphophallus titanum | reverse complement strand
GAAAAGATATTTTTTTATTACAAAGAGGCTCTTTAATTTAGTCTTGATATGCTAGCATCATATTAATGAGTAGGGATGCATGCTTTATAATTACCTTCTTCGTGTTTCTACACCACAGTCTTCAGATAAGATAACCTGCAACAAGTATGCAATAAATTAACTAGTTAATACATGGATGGCTGGGAAATGGACGTCAGAGTGTGGTTTGGAACTTTAAAGTGAAGCAGACATACCTGCACATTACGTATATAAGTTCGACTCCACAGTGGCTCAAAAACGAGGTTGGAGAACCTCAAAACAGTGAGATTCTCAATTAAGTCCTTCCCCAAAAGATGATCTATCCTGGAAAAAAAAATATACAACATACAACACTTAGCATTCCAAAACCAGTATCTTCCAGTATCTGGTATGAGAGAAATACAATGAATATTCTAATCTATTTATTGTTGTCTGAACAACTGTTTGCGTCCAAATAAATTATGCATGAATACGAAGAATGAGTAGGAAACATATGTACCTGTAGATTTGTTTTTCTTCAAATTTGGATAAAAGAGAAGATGTTAATTGGCGAGAAGATAATGCATCAAAACCAAAGGGCTTCTCAATTATTATCCGGTTCCAGCCCTTCAGGGTTTGTGCGTAATCAGCAACCGATGATGCAACATCCAAAAGTGCTTCTTGCGGCACTGAAAGATAAAATATCATGTTTGCTTCATAATCTCCCTAGGGGGGGTAGATGATTAGAATATAGAATGAGAAGCTATTGAACACAAAATGATTGAGAGAAATTTTACATAAAGAAATGCATGGTTCAATCAGATACTTCATGCCACATAAAAACAAACCTATTGAAATATCAAAACATAGAAACTTAAAAACTTACTTCAACAGATTCCATCTGAGAATTGAGTTTTCTCATTCCTTCTCTGTTGTCATAACCAGCATTGATATGGTATGTCCTTCCAAGAAAAGCATTCAACTTGTCCCCACAATTTTCGCTGCACAATGAAAGTTTCTAAACTTGGTGAAACATGCATCCCCATCATCTTGATGATATCAAATGAAGCCAGGTACCATACTAAGGTGTTTTATCTTTTTATTTAGAGCTCTTAGTAATTGATAGACATTTCTTATCAGATCTACAGATAGTAATTCATATTGTTTTAGTTATTCTGATTCATAGCAGTCTCTTTTATTTTCGCATTTCTTTTAACTGCTGTAGAGAACTTTTAATTTAGGATAGATCTATTCACCCCCCCCAGATCTATTGTTCATCCCTTTTCACACATCACAATATTACATTGCATCATTCATCTCCATATTATCCTCAAGGCAACAGTCAAGCTGAATCCAATAATAAAACCCTTCTTAAGATCATAAAGAAAATGTGTGAATCTCACAAATTTTATGATTATCCTGAGCGATTAGTAGAAGCTTTATGGGCTTACCGCACCTCCGTTTGTACTCCTACGGGACAAACCCCCTCCGCACTCACCTACGGGATGGAGGCGGTGCTCCCATATGAGATTTTGCTCATCCATTCCCTAAGGGTGCAGCTCGATAAGGAACTTAATCTCGACGAGTGTCAGGAGGTGTTGCTCATCCAGTTGGAACTCTGGGATGAGAAGAGGCTAAATGCGGCCGATCACGTGTCTGCTTATCAAAAGAGAGTCTCACGTTATTTTCAAAAGAAGGTAATTGAACGTAAATTTCAAGCAGGTGATTTGATTTTGAAACTCAAATTATTAGGTCCGGAGGCCCTAGGTCTAAGCTACAACCTAACTGGGAAGGGCCATTCGTCGTTAGAGAAGATTATCCAGGGAACACATATCATCTACTTAACGCGGAAGGTAAGGAGCTATCTCATGCTTGGAATGGGTTGTATCTTAAGCATTTTTTCCCTTAGAGTCAGGCTAGTGCCAACTCGGTAGCAAGGTGTCCCTCCCCTTGATCATAAAGGAGGACCCTGAGCACAGTAATCACACACTACACGACAACTCTGGTTGGGTTTTCCCTCTACTATGTGACACCGTCTCTCCTTTGGCCATGTCTAAGGGAAGTGAAGGTCCCTGCTTTTCTCCCTTCGGCCAGGTGTAGGAGCAAGGGGTGAATAAGGGGGAGATGACCAACCAATCATAGATGTGTTTCCTGTTTTTCAAGAGAAGCATTGCCCACGTCTTGGGAGCTTCTCCCTCTTCGCGGTGGTGTCTGAAGACACCAACAAGATTCCAAGTACGGGTATCTCTTCCTCTCCCTCTTCTCCTTCCTCTCTTCCTATTCCTCTCCATCTATAAGCAGAGATGCCTTGCCTCTGGTTGCATCATCCTCTGCTTCAACAACAACTTCTTCCCCCCGCCAAGTGTAAGATCTACGTTGACGAGGTGAGTGTGTGTAAGATTAGATTTGAGACTCTAATGAGGTGAGTGTTTTCTAATTGTACGTTTCCAATGGATGTAACTCATCTATTTATAGGGGTGCATCTCCCACCTCTCCTCCGTCCCACCCCTACTATGCACCCCCTCCTTGTGCAGTGAATGACGAAAAACGTGCGCCTCATTTTCAAACTTGTTAGGCACCGTTTGTTAGGCACTGATTCTTTTGACATTGGATGCATGTTTGGTGGCTATCCACAAATGTCTCACACTTGGCCAACAAATCATTATACTCATTGTTTGTGAACCGTATAACATTTTTTTCATTTGCCCAATAAACAATTATATTCTCACTGTCCGTGAGTAGTATAATATTTCTGTCGAAATACTCCCACTATCCGTGAGTAATATTTTCATTTACCATCATTATTCGTAAGCGCTAGACTCTCACAATCCGTGAGTAGTACTTCCGATACACTCCCATTATCTATTAGAAGTATCATTATTCTCATTATCTCACTATCTGTGAGTATTGTTCTGATACACTCTCACTATCTGTTAGAGATATAATTATTCTCATTATCCGTAAGTATTATTCTAATACACTCTCAGTACTACCCGTTAGAGGTATCATCATTTTCATTATTCATAAAAATATTTCTTTCTGCCTTACATGTTTCTAAGTCCTATTAAGCCAACATGTTTAATGAAATTTTTCGTCGAAGAATCAGCAATCATATTATTTGTAGGAATATAAGTAATCTTTATTTCTCTTTTTTATACAATATCTCGAATATAATGATATTGTAGTTCAATATGTTTTCCGTGGTCGTAAACAGATCGGAACCGACACGGATCGATGGACTATCTGGGCCATCGAACCAGCGGTCGATCCGTTTTAGTTCCTTCTCACGATGGTCTTCCGCTAGGGGGCCGAGGACGCGACTTGAGATGCCCATGCGAGCGAGGGATTGCGCGAACTGGAAACGATACTTCGTGGTGTCTCGATGCTTTCGGAGTTCGTTGTTCTGGAGCTGTCCTGTTCCATTTCGGAGCCCCCAAAGCGCAGCCGTGTGCATGAGTTTCCTATACAGCCTGTCAGCGTTGGTCGCGTCACGCCCGGCCAAGTCGCCAATCGCGTCTTCGAGCGTTCGCTGCCCCTTCTTTCGGACAGTGGGTGCGGGGGCGTATACCGGATCTTTCGAGCCTTCGTCACTGAAGTGGGACTGCCAGAGGCGCCCTCCGGCAGTTAGCCCGAGGGCTTCCGCGATGTCCTTTCGCACTCCAATGACCATCAGCCGTGGTCGATACTGTGGGGCACCGTAATGAACGGCGTTGACCAGGACGCCATTTACGACGTATCGCGGGCCCGTCTTCGACAGCGCGGCCTGAACGTCGGCAAACGTGCTTTGTTCGTCCGCCTTGTCAAATTTGCGGCCCATGCCGACCACATTTTCAATGATTACGATCTTCGGCTTCGACAATGAAACGAACTTCAGGAACTGCCAAACCAACTTGTTGCGCTCATCATCGCGGTCTCGTTTTCCGGCAAGGGAGAACCCTTGACAAGGCGGACCGCCGGCAACCAAATCAAGATCCTCCGGGATCTCAAGTTTGGAATATTCCTTGAGTACGTCGGCAATAGGCGCGATCGCTAGCCCTCGCTTGGCTTGATCAATCAGGCTCTTC
Organism: Amorphophallus titanum; assembly: GCA_024336825.1. Taxonomy (NCBI): domain Eukaryota; kingdom Viridiplantae; phylum Streptophyta; class Magnoliopsida; order Alismatales; family Araceae; genus Amorphophallus; species Amorphophallus titanum. The sequence continues at coordinate 135,194 of JANBPO010007754.1, read as the reverse complement.
GATTTGTGCGACAGATATGTGTCAGCTTCGGCACCTGTGGAGATGAGATTGGTGAAGTATGTGTGCGCGGCGCCGTCCGCCTTTTCAACCGCGAGTACCTCGTTTCCGCCAGCCTTCCGAAGACCGAGGGACAATCCGCCGCACCCCGCAAACAGGTCGACGTAGGTGAACATCAACTCCCGATCTCGTAGCAGCCGCGATACTCTATCCTCTAGAGCTTACCGTGTGTATAACACTAGGACATTAGTTGTGGAGGAGAGCCCACATGTTGTTGTCGATGAATTCATAATGAGAAAATCAAATGATGATCATTTGGTGATTACAGGTGAGAATGAAGCTGAAAAAGGAGAGTCGAGTAAACATGGCGAGGCAGTAGATGAAGATAAGCAAAAAGAAAAAGAACAAGAGGAACAATGAGAAAAAGTGCAACAAGAAGAACCGGTGCATTCAACTCTTCCACACCAATGGATCACACACAAGGACTATCCATTGGAGAACGTAATTGGTGGTGTGAACGAACGAGTGAGAATGCGGGCTTCAATGAGGGAAGTAGAAATTCACGACAATCTAGCTTTACTTTCTAGCATTGAGTCTAAATCTTTAGATGATGCATTAAATGACAATTCTTGGGTTCTCGCCTTGCAAGAAGAGGTACACCAATTCCAAAGGAATCGGGTGTGGTTCCTCGTGCCTCGGCCTGACGACCATCCTATAATTGGAACTAGGCGAGTTTTGCGAAACAAACTTAGTGAAGATAGGGTGGTTGTGAGGAATAAGGCAAGATTAGTAGCCAAAGGCCACTCTCAAGAATTCAGCATTGATTTCTATGAATCTTTCACTCCTATAGCTAGATTAGAAGTAGTCAGAATTCTAATTGCTTATGCTTGCCACAGGAACATCAAATTGTTTCAAATGGACGTGAAGAGTGCCTTCCTCAACGGAGTGATCAAGGAGGAAGCGTACGTGGAGCAACCGCCGGGCTTTGAAGATGAACATTTTTCGGACCACATGTTCAAATTGGACAAGGCACTATATAGTTTGAAACAGGCTCCCCGAGCATGGTATGATCGACTAAGTTCATTTTTTATAGATAATGGCTTCAAATGAGGTAACATAGATCAAACTTTATTTACAATGACTTGTGACCAGCATGCTTTAATTGTACAAGTCTATGTAGACGATATAATCTTTAAAGCTACAGATTTAAAAATGAATGACGAGTTTGACCAACTTATGTAGGGGGAGTTCGAGATGAGCTTGAGGGCGCACCACGTCCTGAGCTATTTGATCTAGGACGATCACAAGATGGGGTCACTCCAACGAATGATACTGCAGGGAAGAAGACGATTAGGGGTCCAAGGTTGAAACCCCGAGAGAATTCTTCCAATGCCCAAGTCAGTGAGCGGTAGAAGCAATAGGTGAAGGGAACATGAGAGAAAAAGGGGCATGAGATCTCTCTCCACCAGTTGAAGTGGCTCAGAGTGGACTTACCTTTCCAGAGGGATTCCCTGAGTTTATATAGTGGTGGACTCCCTCGCAATTACAGCGAAAGCAGGGGATTAGGAGGATGCTATGTCCATAAGAGGGATTCTTCACAGTTAAGGACTCTCGCCTCCTCCTTATCAGCTCCCAGATAACGGTGCAACCTTCGCCAGGATAAGGACTAGCAGCGAGGATTTGGCCCTAGCCCGTCAAGGAGTCCTGATGTCTAGCTAATCCCAAGAGGATAAGAAGGGCTCCCTCCAGCCTTCCCGAGGCATCAATCCAACCCTGGGGCTGCTCGGGACAATCGACAAGCTTTCTCTCAGATGTGAGGGGGCCGACTGACCCGACACTTAGCTAAAGCAGACTCTACCTAGGTCAAATGAGGCATTAAAATAAGTGGGCCCCGACCGGGTTGTCACCTGTTGGGCCAGGTAGGTCTCAATGAGCCATTTGGGCCGGGTGAATAGCGGGCCACGAATTTTTCCCTCTCCACTTGCCCCCTACTCCCGAGCCAAAGATGGGCTCGGAGAGTAGAGATGGTTTGCAGCAAGGGTTGGAATTTGGCCTTTTCGAGCTATCTTGACCTCGCTTCTTGGGTGTATAAGTGCGGTTGCCCTAGCACGTGGAGTCTCGAGCGTAATGATTACCACTGTTTGGCGTTGTTTCGAATGGGCCACCTTGGGTTGTAACAGGTGGTGAAAAATCACGATGATTTTTTGCCCAGGGCTATAACAGCTTTCCAGGCCCTTGTCCTTTCTAGCCTTCCATTAGGGTTGCCCTGCTTTCCCTATCTTTGTGCATTTCTAGAGAGATGCATGCTTCAGGAGAGGACCCAGAGAGAGCATTTATTTGCAGTCAAACACATGTTCATGTGGACTTCATCATCCAAGTCAACCATATACATGTTATTGACTCTTTTTCTAGTGAACTTTATAACTTCAAAATTAGGTTCAAGAATAGAGCAAACAAGCGAGCCAAAAATAACTTTATATCCCTTACCACATAATTGACTGATGCTGAGCAGATTATATGCAAGTTCTTCTACTAATAATACATCATCAATGTGACAAGAAGAACATTTACCTATCTTACCTGATCCTATGATTTTGCCCTTTGAATTTCCACCAAAAGTAACATGACCAACATTCTTTTTAGTAAGCATACAAAACTTTCCTTTGTCCCCGGTCATGTGCCTGGAGCAGCCACTATCGTGATACTATCTATTGTGGTGGGTTGCTAAGCATACCTGCAAAGTCAATTAAGTGGAAAGTTTTGGAACCCAAGAAAGTTTGGGCCCCATTACAACAGTTAATTCATGCAAACAAGATAGCAGGTGTTTTGGCATCCATATTTGTTTTGTTGACTTGATTATTTTTGTGGATTTTTTGGGTTTTTTATTTTTCTGCTCATTAAACTTATTCTGGAGATTGTTTGAATTTCGAGCAGGTTTCTGAGTTTTGAAAACTTTTGAGTTTTTGTGCTAGTAGTTGTTGTTCTGAGAAGCTTTAGGACATGTGCATTCATCATAGAATCTGAATTGAGTAAATCTATGATAACCATAAAAGTCCTGATTTCTAGAAAACCAAGACCTAGGCTGCATTGATCCAATCCTAGAATTGTATTGATGCACCCAGTGACTTGAGGTATCCCTTTTCTGACCCATGTGTTCAGATAACTGAGCCCTAGAAGAACTGCATATAGTTGCGGTGTGGTTAACACCTCGACCTTTCAGTTGAGGCTGGGCTTCCTTGGTCTTGATACCTCGTTGAACTTGAATTCTAGTAGCATGATTTTGACCCTTAACCTTGGGTTTGGGTACAGTGAAGTGTGTGCTACTCGTTCTGACTTCATTCTTTGTTCCTTTCCCTTTGTCCTTAGCACTAATTCTGTTTTGTTCAGAGTTGATTTTATAGGAAGATCAGAATGGGATGAAACCTAACTCATTAGAAAGCTTGGGCCCTTAGACCAAACTCTTGTGTTGAGGTGGAAACCCAATTCGCATCACAACCCAAGGTTCTGAGCCCTTTTGCTGCCAACTGTCATGAAGAGGTGTAACTGTTAGGAGAACTCAGATGTAATTAATGAGAAATTCATAACTTCGTCTGTGGTTAATGAAATGACCTGAAACTAAGGCCAAAATTCTGAGTAGGATGTTGGCTACAGCTCCTATGTTGAGGTTGAGGCTGAATACAGCCTGGATGCTAGAGTTATGCCAATATTACCTTGGGCTACCGAAAGGTCATGATTGGAATGAGAGGGAATAAATGTTAATCTTCCTAAAATCATAACTCAGGCTAGTAATGAGGAAATTTGATGAAACTATGACCCAAATTTATATCAAGGAGTTCTCTTGATTTCATCTGAAGACATCCCAATCCGAATCCCAAGAGAAGAGCATGCCCACTTGCATTTATGACTAGGTAGATGATGAGTCACGATTGGAACAGAGGAGAAATAATATTAATATTGAGAAAATCATAACTCATGATAGAGTTGATGAACTTCAATGAAACCATAACCCAGAGTTAGATCTATAAGTTCTCTTCATTTCATATGAAGATATCCCAACCTAAATCCTAATAGGAAAGTGTGCCCACCCACATCTATGACCAGGTAGACGAAGGGTCACCACTGTTCAAACCAAAAGGGTGCTTAGCATTTACCCTCTTTAAACCATCGACCTTGGGAAGCAGATGGGAGCCTTCTGGGTCGTGGATAGAACCTTGGGAGACTTGAGAAAAACTATAAAAAGAGAGGGGTGTCATGGGTGGTCAGCCTTTTAGCAACACTAATCTTCCATTCTCTACCACCTACGGTTTCTCTTGGGTAAGGAAGAGAGGTGAGGAACCTTGGCATTTCATAGAAGGGTGAACCTACAGCAGAGTCTTGGGAGGGTCTGGGGTGTGGATCTCATCCCCGGATCGGAAGGGTAAAGCTGAGGAGGATCTGGGGTGTGGATATTATCCCCGGATCGTTGGTTAACATCTCAAAGGTAGGCACCTAACCCCAAACTTTAGAGGTTAATGATGCATTAGAATGGTTTTAAAAGGATATTTTCTACACCTTAAAGAGGGATTAGGGGCATGTGGGGACCACCACTATATTCATTTTCGGTTTATCTGGTTTCATTAAGTTTCAGACTTTCATAAGGTTCCTCTGAGTCTCTAAGGTCAGAATAGTCCCTGGTATGGTCAACACACATATGGTATAGTCCCTGGTCTAGTAAACACACAGATGGTACACTCCCTGGTATGGTCAACACACATATGGTACAACCCCTGGTTGGTCAACGCACATTTGGGTGTTATTGATAGTAAGGTTAGTGCACAGTTGGTATTGTTCACTGTAAGGTCAAAGCACATTTGGTATTGTTCATAGTAAGGTCAGTGCACAGTTGGTATCGTTCACGGTAAGGTTGGTGCATAGTTGTATTGTTCATAGTAAGGTCAGTGGGTGCATAGTTGTATTGTTCACAGTAAGGTCAGTGCACATTTGGTATTGTTCATAGCAAGGTTAGGGCACGTTTGGTATTGTTCATGGTAAGGTCAGTGCACAGTTGGTATTGTTCATAGTAAGGTCAGTGTACATTTGGTATTGTTCATAGCAAGGTCAGTGCACGTTTGGTATATTGTTCACAGTGAGGTCAGTGCACGTTTGGGATTGTTCATAGTAAGGTCAGTGCACAGTTGGTATTGTTCGTAGTAAGGTCAATGCACGTTTGGTATTGTTCACAGTAAGGTCAGTGCACGTTTGGTATTGTTCTAGTAAGGTCGGTGCATGTTTGGCCCAGGCCATAGTAAGGTCGGTGCATGTTTGGCCCAGGCCATAGTAAGGTCGATGCATGTTTGGTCCAAGCCATAGCAAGGTCGGTGCATGTAAGTGAGGTCGGTGCATGTTTAGTCCAAGCCTTAGTGAGGTCGGTGCACATGAGGAACAAGTCAGTGCACATGCGTTAAAGTCCATGAGTAAGGTCTGAGCACATGTAGGTAAGGTCGGTGCACATGAGGAACAAGTTAGTGCACATGCGTTAAAGTCCATGAGTAAGGTTTGAGCACAAGTAGGTAAGGTCAGTGCACATGTGAGGCAGGTCTGAGTAGGTCCATGTAAGGTCGGTGCACCTATGGGTCTGTCTGGATTTCCAGAAACACAGAAAAGGAGAGATTTGAAAGGTCATTTTATTCAGAAAAATCTAAAAAATTAGAAAATAGTAGAAGGCTGAGTTAGTAACCCGTTGTAAAAATTTCATGTTCCCAGAAATTCTATACTTGCAGTTACAAGCCATTTTATATGCATGTGTAGCCAAGAAATAAAACCTATCTCCTTCATATAGTAACCTGATCATGCTCAGAGTATGTTTAGCGCACTTAAATCATTGGAAGCATGCTTGTTATGATAAGGTATCATACCAAAAATTATAAAATGAGTATGAATGTGAATACGAATACAATGCGAATGTTATGACTGGAAAACAGCAGCATTTGGTGAGGTTGGACTTCGGCCCCTTCTGCAGGATGGCGATACGTAATGTCGCAGAAGTAAAAGACCCCAGGGGACGGCGATACGTAATGCCTGGGTCAAAACCTATCGATTCGGCTAGTTCGTTCTGTGGGTCGGTGATACGTAACACCACAGAACTTGGGGGATGGCGATACGTAACGCCCTGTGCAGCAGGAGTCTGGGTGGGAGTTCACTCCCGGGTCTGCGGAGTACTCCTTTCGTTCATTTGTGTGTGTGGGCCTCTTATGTTTGCGGCAGCTCTTCAATTCCATGATTAATGAAAATGTGATAATGTGTAATTGCTCATTCACCATGGTTTTAGCGCATGCATGGGTACCTTATATGTTAGATAAAGAATATGTATTTTCCTCATATGAGTTATTTTAAGTAAATGATAATGAATGGATTATGCCATTATTAACATCTGGATTATGTATATAATCTGGTTATATGGATGCAAGTTAACCCCAGTTTGTTTAGGCTACCTACTGAGCGTAACACTCACCCCCCCTTTGTGACACACGTTTTCAGGGGACATAGAAGAAGTTGAGGAGGAGGTTGTGGCTAAGGAGTAGTGTTGGTCCTCACTTCAGCTGGGTAGGTTGCGGTGGACTATCTCTCTTATATGTATGGACATGGGTGGGAAAATATTAATTGGGTGTCTTCCACAAAAGATGCCAATTTCTGATAAAAATGAATAAAATAATAAATGAGCGAGTTTCATGACAGACGCCAATTCAGTTAGCACCTGCCAGAAAGGACGTCAATTCTCTGTTACGTGTTTTTGCGGTGTTTTAACCCTTATCTGTGAGTTTATTGGCACTCTCATCTCATATCCGTAGATGGAGTCCCTATTTTGGTTTATATCGTATACCCTCAACTCTTGGTGATGTTTGAGCCTTCTGTGGGATATTCCTTCCCTTCGGACTAGTGATTTCATCATTGAGACCTCTGTAAGTCTACGCTAGCCTTGGATTTTCTCAAGGCAGCCGAGCAGATTGTACCCTAAAAATCCTATACACTGAGTCACAGTCATGTCCCTCTGAAGAAGCATGACTATCTAGCCCTCATAGAGAGCTATTTCTAACCTATTTTGAGAAATTAGTCACTTTCTGAAATTAGCGTCTAGAAAGGTAGACGCCAATTTTAATGGGTGACTGACTATATAGACACCAATTCTTCGTGCTTTAACCTTTTTCCCAAAATGAGCGACCACAATGGTGGACGCGAATTCTGAATTGGCGGTGACCCTATTGGATGCCATTTTTCTCAGATTTCTGTATATGTCTCGGATTTTTACATAAGTCATCCCTACATAAATTTTCTATCCTTGAAATCCAAATTCTATGAATCTACCCTATCATCCTACAAAGGCTTATTCCTTTGGAACTCTATTGGCTATCAAACTATAAGTGGATGTCTAAATATATATATGACCCAATGCTTGTGCATATAGGGCTCGATCGGGTCCTAGGAGGAGCACCCGAAAGTACTCGTGCCCATGGGAGTTGATTGATCACGATGTGGCATTACACCGAAGTGCATGACTAGCTTGATTTATGACATTCCGCAATCTATAAAAGTGCTTGAATTGATACATGACATGACATGACTTGCGTGGCCCAGAACGGATATTTTACTTGCTTGAATGAAATAGCCAATATCTCATGACTTGACTTGTTAATTACATGACTTGGTACCTGATACGTGCCGACGAATATTTCAAGAGACAAACAAGCCCTGTCGGTCTTACCACTCTGGTAACCCCGACGAATAGATACCTTACCTGGACCTTACGTCTGGGATAAGGGAATAAATGTCTCTTTGCGTCAGCACTGACCCAGTGTTGACGAACATTCTAAGAGACAAGTAAACCCTGTCGGTCTTACCGCTCTGGTAACCCCGATGAATAGACACCTTACCCGAGCCTTACGCTTGGGATGAGAAAATAAACCCTTCTTTGCATCAGCACCCATCCGGTGCCGACGGCCACTGCAAGAGACGAACAAACCCTGTCAGTCGCGTCACCTTGACGACACCGATGAATAGACACCTTACCCGGATCTTACGTCCGGATAAGGGAATAAACTTTTCTTTACGTCAGCACCAACCCAGTGCTGACGAATATTCTAAGAGACGAACAAACCCTGTCGGTCGCGTCACCTTGACGACACCGACGAATAGACATCTTGCCCAGACCTTACGTCCAGAATAAGAGAATAAACTCTTCTTTGTGATGACACCGGCCCAGTGTCGACGAATATTCGAAGAGACGAACAAACAATGTCGGCTCCGCCACCTTGGTGACACCGACGAACAGACATCTCACCTGGTCTTTACGTCTGGGGGGGGGGGGAAGTAAACGCCTCTTTGCATAAACACCGACCCAGCATTGATGAAAGCCTCAATAGACAAACAAACGGCGACAGGCTCCGCCACCCTGGCGACGCCGATGAGCGAACATCCCGCCCAGACCCCTTTGACTTGAACCTTCCATTCAAGTCATTTGAATCAATAAGCTCTTCTCTCTATCCCTTCGGGCGATGAACAACCCTTTGACTTGAACCTCCCGTTCAGGTCATTTGAATCAATAAGCTCTTCTCTCCGTCCCTTCGGGCGATGAACAATTCCTTTACCTGAACCTCCCGTCAGGTCATTTCAACCAATAAGCTCTTCTCTCCGTCCCTTCGGGCAACGAATAACCCTTTTTTTGAACCAACAAATCCCTCTTTTCGTCTCTACGGGGAAGACTACTCTCTGCCCGGGCCAATCTTTTTTTGTTAATTATTAAATTATCCTATTTTATTTCTTATTTTTGTGTATACCACACCTATCTTTTTAACCCTTCCGAGCCCTCCAGCTCATGGGCGGTGGGTCAGGATTCGAATGGGATCGGATATTCCCGATATCTAGATCTTGGGTCGTTACAGCCTCCCACCTCCATTTAAAAGTGGGAAGGCAGCACAACGCCCTAGCATCAACAGCCAGGATCATGTCCTCCAGGGAAAGATGGATAGTCATCGGCGCTCACTAACAAGTGGGAAGATCCCAAGGGTTGCACTGAGTACCGTCCCCACCTATTTTCCCACGATCGAAGGGACGCTATCATGATGAAGAATAATGGCATGTCTAAGATGTGACAATACACCTTACTTTGAGGCGGAGTGGCAAGGCAATGAGAGACCTATGCCACATGTCTTACCAAGCCAGGAAGGTAACTTCTTCGCAAAAACATACCTTGCTTGAAGAATCAAGCCTCTTCAGGTGCCCTACCAATAGCACATTTCCACCCAAACACCGAGCACCCTCGTTGCTCAAGAGTGGGGGGCTAGTGAGGAGGGGAAAAATCATCGGGCACAATAAGGTCCACCATGCCTCCTATCAGGGCCCAACACAGTCTGGCCCAAGATCCAACATCGTGCTCCATGCACGTCCTTACCCCACGTCCCACGTGGCACACATCCAGATGCCCATTACCATAATAATGGCGGGAGTAATCCCAAGAATTAATTGGCGTCGGGTTATCACCCATGGCCCCGCATTACCTATAGGGCAAGAATCTAAGAAGACTCTCCTTCTCACCTCTTGAAAGGCAAGCGGACGAGTAGTGGATAGCTCCACTATCAAGGCAACCATAACTCTACTACCACGACCCCACCAAGATAGGAAACAAAACACCCCCGAGGAGGACACTATAAAAAGGATTCTGGCCAGACGGCCAAGGAGTTCGCTTCTAACACTCAACACCTCTCACACTCAACTCAACCTCCATTCTATTCGTCCCCTTGTCTCCACGAAGCTACAAAGTGCCCACCATCTCCACTAAGTCGTCCGAGCACAGGTGTTGGGGTGGTCATGGCTCAAACCTCTCGCCGCACCGCCTGCAGCGCATTGTGTCGTCGTGGAATTCGCAGTCACCGTGCGCGATCAGGCGGCACAGGGCGCGCAGGAGGGTGGTCATTCTCGATTCCTCGTGAGCAGATCATCCGCAATGCGCATCCAGGTCATCGCACACAGGTGAAGGAATTCTTCGCTATGAAGCCAGCGGCCTTCCTTGTCCCGGCTCGCGGTGTCCATGTGGGAATGGCAGCTCGCGCAGAGATGTGCAGCAACGGCGTCGTGGCCCTTACGGCTCATCCCGCCGCCGTAATCGTGGCGACGCGGCCCGAAGTAATGAGCCAGCACGACCGTTCCATCGCAGGCACCGCAGCGGACGCAATGCTGGCCGGCGGCGTACTTGCGGAGGTCAACGAGGTGCCTCATGTCGCGGCCTTCAGCTTCGCCACCGAGTACAGCGCGGAGCCCTCTGGCGCATAGCACGGGCAGTGGTCGCGCAGTTCGGTATTGCGCTCGATATAGCCGCCGTTGATGTTCGGCGTTTCGCTTGATGAATAGCCCCATCGAAACGCCTGCGGAATGACGGGAATCTTGATTGGGAATTTGCACTTTCCCTGCCCGCAGGGATGTAGCCGGCCGTTCGACGTGCGCAGCCATTCGGCCCATTTGCAGCCCTTGCAGGTCTTCATGCCGCCTTCCTCGCGCTGAGGATGGCCAGCGCCGACCGGAATTGGTCCTCGTTGAACATGCCAACGTGACAGTTGGCTGGCGTAATGCCCATGTTTTCGGACAGCCATTCGTAGGCTGTGGTTCGCGTCATGTCGCCACACTTCCAGATAGGGTCGAAGGCGGCATGTACCTTGGCGCGCAGGCCGCGCAGTTCGCGGTTCGCCAGCGTGCCCAGCGGCCTTGCTCCCGGTCCCGGATGCGTACCGCAGTAGGCGTCGCAACGCTCGCATAGCCAGAACTTCTTGTGGAACAGGTCGCGTCGATGCGGGTACAGCTTGACGCCCGTCACCAGCATGGCCTTGCCGTGGCAATACGGACACCTCATGCCGCCACCTGTTGATACCAATTGTTAGGTTTCCTGTGGTGTAATGGATCTAGAAGGGGGGGTGAATAGATCCTTTTACAAACTTTGGCCCAATTAAAATCTTAGCTAATTAAAGCATAACCCACTTCTATAATGCAAATGAGATACTTTATGCGCAATGCACTACGGATCAAAAAGGGAATAGCTAAAATGGAAACAACAAAGCACAAAACACAAATTGCTAAGGCTGACACTCCTAAGAGGTGAGGTTGCCACTCCTTCAGAGCAACTTTAGAACTAAGGGAGATCTACTGCACTAGTTTGTAGGGATCTCACGAGACTCCAACAAGATGAGTGAACAAGCTATCTGTATGTGTGAAGTCAATGCTAGAGTGTGTGTAGACAAAGGTAACTCCCTTGGACCTGAGTAGACTCCCTAGTGCCTATGTGCAAGGTTGCAGCAGGTAGCTGAGGAAATATAAGTGGTATTAGGAGCAAGCTGTGTGCATGTAGGATAGACAGTGTGGAGATTAGAAGGCTAGAGTGTGTGATGAAAATTGGTTAGAATGGAATACGTTGGAGCTCATGCGAACCAGTGAATAGGGGTAGAGGATATGGAACAAACACACAAATCACAACCCATTGAATAGAGGTTTTTAAGGTGGTTTGGTTGCAAGCCTGCAACCTATGACCACCCCTCACCAAACCTGGTGAGGCTTCACCACACGCTGCAAACTAGCACCACACGGGGATGATTCCCCAACCACACGAGGAGCAAGCTCCTCACGAGGACCAAGTCCTCACGCGACAACAGCAGCACATGGGGACGAACCCCACTTACATATTTGAACAAAGGAAAAAGAAAAATAAAAATAAACTCCAAGTGCAGAGGAAAAACTAGAACAAGGAAAGAAACACCAGCTGTGGCTTCAGATAGATATCTAGAAACTTGTGGCTGTAGCTTCAAGTTCAGATCCGAAGATCTTTCCCTTCAGGCTCAGACAACTGCAGGGCTGCTCTTCTCTCAATGCTGATCTCAATTCTTCTTCTTCTCTCTTTTCTCTTCACTCTTACAACACTGGACCGGATTGGCCTTAGTACACACACACACACACACACACATATATATATATATCATTCTAGGTGCGTTTGTCTTTTGCAGCCAAACTTTTCTTCTTTTCCCCGTCTTCTTTCCTGAAGTGCCAACCTTTCATCATGACATGCAGCCTCTTTCTAGGTTTCCATCATAATGCATTAGAAAGAGCGGGAATTCATCAAACTACGTATAAGTCTATAAGGAACGCACATCCACCGAAGAACAGATAAATATGATTGAATCTAAAATGGGGTCCTGAGATGGAGATTCCAAAGTCATGTTGGGTTGCCAATCCGTGGACGCGACTCATGCCACATAAGATGCGAATGAACTCGCTTGTCCAAGTAAGGTGGGTTTAATAATAATTTCTCGTCACGAAAAACCTCCATAATCTCACTCTCTCAACGAGTTATGCGAAGTACGTAGGGAGTTGGTACATTTTATTTTTATGTTTCTCTCTTTCGAATTTTAAACCATCACAAAAAGTTGATCAGATGGATCGTGGGACATATTGCTCAAACTTTCAGATTAGAATTCTCGCAAATTAAGCTGGTTCTCAAACACAACCTATGATGTCATTGATTGCAAGAAGCTAAGGGTATGCATGAAAAATAAAAAAAATCTTGGGCTCAATGTTGGTGCTGCCTATATATGTCATCGATTGCAAGAATCAGCTGGGTTGAACGGTTCATAGCATGCATATTATAACTCGTCCAATCTTTTATCATAAATATAGAATTTGTTCGGAAGAAAAAAATGTGATCCTTTCTTGATCACAAGACAGATATTCGTTTCTCCAAACAATTGTTATACGTCGCTGTTCGACCCTGAATGCTTCCTATATAACTCGTCTGCTTTCGGTGGAGTACTGCATCTTGAACAATATTTGTTGCCTAACTCGATCTTTACAAAGAAAAATCTGAAGTTGAAGTATCTTGTCATTCAAATAGCGGAGGGAGACCTCCTGTGTCACATTTTGGAGACTAGTTCAAAAGCAAAAGGAGAAAACTTTAAACTTCCTGTCACTAGATATTTTTCAAGTCTAATTATTCAGAACTCTCCAAATTTGTAGGACCCATTTATGTTCGAGTGGCACTCATATTCTAATCCAAGGGTGCACGGTTATGTGTAGCTAGCCTCCTGCCTTAATTGGCCATAAAACTAAAACATGTGAAAGCCATGCTAAAGGATTGGAACAAATCTATTTTTGGTGATTTATTTGCTAACATTCAATAGGTGGAAGATTCCTTTCTTGATGCTTAGATCATGTTTGATCCTAATCCCTCACCGGCCAATTCGAATACTTTGAACTCGGTGAAGAACATGTAGGAGAAATTTTTTTGGTGCCAAAAAGCCTAAATTAAATGGTTAAAGAAGGGGGATAAAAACACTAAAATTTTTCATTCCTAATTTTTGTCAAACAGAAAGTGAGGTGCTAGGATCCGCGATGGCACAAAGGGGGGAGGCACGGTCCCGGGTAGAGCTAGCCGCAGGGGCCCTAGACGTGCAGTGTAGAGCACTACCCCCTCCGGTAGATGCGGTCCCCGGTGCATCGACAACAGTAGATATTTTCAATTTGTCCACCCAATTTCTGACATTGGCTCAGGGAGCACTACCAGTTGCCCTATATTGGGCAAGGTTTAGGGATTTGAGCCGTTATGCACCGCCAGCCATGGCAGATCCATAATTTTTGACTCAACGGTTCATTGCTAGACTGAGGCCAGAGATTCGTCGAACCTTCATGGCATCCGGGGTCACCGACATGGAGGTAGCATTCCAGATGGCTGTAATTTTGGAGGTAGAGCTGTTGCGAGCCTAGGAGCATGGTCAGGCATTGCAATTCCAGCAGGGTCTCCCTCAGATGGTTCAAGAGGACCGAGTCATATCCTTTTCCCCTGTCCGTGGTCCTCATCGACAGAATAGGAGGAGGCATCGGCAGGCGGCTCGGTGTGGCGTAGGGCATAGGCGTCAGCGATAGGAGAGCATGTTTAGGGAGGCCTCGGAGGAGTCTGTGCAGTAGCCAGCCGCGAGGTGACCATGGCATGGCTGAGACGGATGACTGTAATTTGGCCCTGGCAGAGGCGCTCTTGTATAGAAGTTACAGGTTTAATTTTTATCTAGCTTCTGCTAGACCCGTCCTCCCCTACAGCCCCATGCCCTACAGCCTTCCCCAGCCCCTTCCCCATTGCATCCCACACATCCCCCGCTCCCAGGCTCATCTACGGCGACTCCGAGAACCCACGGCATCGCCCCCGTCCTTGGCTTTGGTGTACTCTCCATCCTGCTACTTGCTGATTCAAGTTTTGATCTGAGGCCCTCTTTGGAGACACTATCACGACTTCCACATCAAGAATCAGTGCAAACTCTCTTCTGAGAAGTTGTTCTGCTTCAAGTTGTCTTTGCTCCAGAAGTGGTCCCGCTTTGATTCGACTTCAGCTCCGATCGCGTCGCCCATTTTTCTGCAACTGCACCAGATTCGAGTCTAAACCTGAGGGCCATATGGCAGCGGCTGCACCATCTTCCCCGGAGTGATTCTGCCTGAACACTCTTCATAAGCATTCTTCTTCTCTGAGTCACCGTCAATCCAGAGGTGGTCCCGCCCTTTTTTGACATCAGCACCACATGTGGCGTCAGTTCTCCCGCGACCGCGCCAGGCTGGTGCGACCCAGTCCATCTAGAACATGCAATAGGCTCGTCGGCCCCGGCACGCCTTCCTCTACTAATTTTCGGCCTGAGTCATTGTTATCAAAGTCGGAGATCTCTACGTCCTAAAACCACTCCAGGTGGTTTTGTCACGATCTATGTCCGTTGCTTCCCGTACCAAGGTGATCAATCTGGCTATGTCTGGTTGTTCGCCCAGAAACCAGAGCCTCAGTCCAGAGGTGACTGCGGCCAGCCCTGAGCTCCGACACCCGCCAAATTTGACCGACACGTAGGTCTTCCTGTTATCTTTCAAATCACATAGGTCCACTTCAATCAGAGTTTGGTGGAGAGCGTACCACCCTCTACACGCCAACTGTGTCGACCATACCTGCAGGACAGAATCGTGCAGCTCGTCGTCGGTGACCCGCCCCGCCCCCTCACGACCTCAGAATGACGCAGAACTTCCAGGAGCTCTTCTACCCGTCACCAGCTTCGTCTGACCAGTAGAGGCCTGTTCTGTTCCCTATGTATGGCGTACCATCTGAGTCACGTCAGCATCCCCATAGACCTGCATTCTTTTTTTTTTTGGTAACGGGAAATCTAGCGGAGTGGTACAGGGAGCTGCGTGATTACTGGGCCACCCGAGTTCGAGTCTTACCCTACGCATCTTGCCACCCCTTTTTGTGTTAATGGTTGATCGACAACAGTAGGGTGTAGAGGATATTCTAGTTGTATGTGAGTTTTCAGATGTCTTCCCTAATGAGTTACTAGGATTGCCTCCGCACTGGGAGATTGACTTTACCATCAAGATTGTGCCCAGCACCATGCCTTTGTCAAAGGCACCTTATCACATAGCATTGGAAGAGTTGAGAGAGTTGAAGGCTCAGTTGTAGGAGCTGTTTGATAAGGTCTATGTTTGCCGTAATTTTTCTCCATGGGGTGCGCCTGTGTTGTTCATGAAGAAAAAAGATGGTAGTTTGAGACTGTGCATTGATTACCGGTAGTTGAACTAGGGGACTATCAAGAACAAGTATCCACTACCCTGGATTGATGATTTGTTTGATCAGCTTTAGTCAGCTTAGGTATTCTCGAGGATTGACTTGAAGTCTGGTTATTGTCAGCTATAGATCAGAGACACAAATGTAGAGAAGACTACTTTCAACACTAGATATGGACACTATGAGTTCTTGGTGATGTCGTTTGGGCTCACCAATGCTCATACAACTTTCATGGATTTGATGCATAGGGTGTTTCATCCTTATCTGGATCAGTTTATGTTGGCATTTGTCGACAACATTCTTGTTTATTCCCAGTCAGAGGAGGAGCATGCCTACCACCTGAGGATCGTGTTGTAGACATTACTGGACCACCAACTTTATGGCAAGCTCAACAAATGTTAGTTTTGGCTATAGGAGGTGCATTTTCTTGGGCATGTGATCTCTGGTGATGGTATTTTTATTGATCCAGCCAAAGTGGAAGAAGTGGTTCAGTGGTCAAGGCCAAGGACAATGAGTGAGATCAGGAGCTTTTTAGGTTTAGTAGGCTTTTATAGGAGGCTCATTCGACATTTTGCTCACATTGTAGCACCGATGACCAGACTGACATGGAAGGATGTGCCTTTTGTCTAGACTAATGAGTGTGAGTAGAGCTTCATAGAGCTAAAGAGATTGCTTACTACTGCTCCAGTGCTCATGTTGCCTTCTAGATCAGGAGGTTTTCTAGTATATACAGATGCTTCTAGGGTAGGACTGGGTGCAATGCTGATGCAGAATTGCAGGGTTGTGGCATATGCATCCCACCAATTGAAGCCGTATGAAGAAAACTACCCTACTCATGATCTTGAGCTGGCAACAGTGATTTTTATCTTGAAGATCTTGAGGCACTATCTATATGGGGAGAGATTTGAGATTTTCACTGACCATCAGAGTTTGAGGTATGTGTTCACTCAGAATGATCTTAACCTCAGGCAGACGAGATGGATGGAATACATGAAAGACTATGATTTCAACTTATCATATCAGCCAGGCAAAATGAATGTAGTGGCAGATACTTTGAGCATGAAGGTGGTGGTCACCCATATGATGTTAAGTAAATGGAGGCTATGGGAGTAGGTGCTAGCTACGACCTTTAGACTTAAGGCTCCACGGGACTAGGGGCCAGCCATTCATCCTAGTTTGACTGTCATGCCAGCTATTCATCGCTAGGTGATGGAGGCTCAGCATGTTGACCCCGAGCTACCTCATATTTTGTTGATGGCCAAGGTGGAGTTTGGTGAGGATGAGATAGTGAGATTTAGAGGTAGACTATATGTTCTTGCCAAGGAGCAGGTGAGGGGAGCTATTTTCTAGGAGGCTCATGGCACTCGGTACACTGTACATCTAGGAGCAACAAAGATGTATCAAAATCTAAAGAGACAGTTTTGGTGGCATGGTATCAAGAGGGATGTAGTAGAATTTGTAGTTAGGTGTTTGATTTGTCAGCAGGTAAAGGCAGAGCATCAGTGACCTAGTGGTATACTTCAGTCTTTGGAGGTTCCTGCGTGGAAATGAAACCACATGACTACAGATTTTGTGGTTGGTTTATCGAGGACTCCTAGTGGGCATGATAGTATTTGGTTACTAGTCGATAGACTGATGAAGATAGCTCGATTGTTGCTGGTCAAGGTTAATTGGAGTGTGCATAGACTGATCCAATTATATGTAGAGCAGATTGTTCCCCTGCATGGGATCCTCATTTCCATTGTATCAAATCAAGATCCTTGCTTCACTTCTGGTTTTTAGAGGTGCTTTTAGAGAGCTCTCGGCACAGAGTTAGCATTCAGTTCAGCTTACCACCCTCAATCAGATAGTCAGTTAGAGAGGACTATCCATACTTTGGAAGATATATTGAGATCCTGCTGCCTAGAGTGGCAAGGTACCTAGATTTATCATTTTCCATTAGTGGAGCTCACCTACAACAATAGTTATCATTCCAGCATTGACATGACATCTTATGAGGTATTGTATGGGCAACTATGTTAGACTCCACTTGATCACTTTGAATGTAGTGAGCGAGTCATGACAAGGCCTAAGTTGGTGCAGCAGTGCATTAAGGTGGTGCAGTTGATTAGGAAGAGGTCGCACATAGCGTAGAGCTGGTAGAAGAGCTACGCAGATCAGAGGAGGCGACCTCTTAGCTTTGCAGCGGGAGACCTAGTGTTCTTGACAATTTCCCCTATGAAAGGGGTGATGTGCTTTGGCCAGTGTGGGAAGTTGAGTCATCGCTATATTGGTCCTTTTACTATTGTTGAGTGCAGTGGTGATGTGGCATACAGATTGCAACTACCCTCAGAGTTGGAGGCGATGCATGATATGTTTCATGTTTTGATGCTTCAAAGGTACATGCTAGATTTTTCTCATGTTCTAGAGGATTCTGTGTGGCCAGAGGTGACGCCAGATTTAAATCTTCTGGAGTATCCTATCCGCAGCGAGGATCGACGTGAGCAGCAATTGTGGAGCAAGGTTATTCACTTGGTTAAGCTAGTTTGGTAGCATCACTCAGGAGGTGAGGCATCTTAGGAACGAGAAGATGAGATGTGGCAGCAGTTCCCTTACCTATTTAAGTAAGTTTTCCTTCCCCTTTTTGGCCATGTTTTAGCATAATTTCAAGGACATTTTTTTTGTAAGGAGGGGAGGACCAAGTTTTGGATCTTATTTTTATTTAGTTTTAGATTTATTTTTGTGATTAAATTAAATTTTAAATGCTAATATTTGGATCCCACTAAATTTTTAATTTTTGAGAATTTTTCAGCCAAAGAAGTAGGGTATGCCTTATTGTTGTTGTTGTTGTTGTTTGTATTTACATGTTCTATATTCTGTCTTTTTATTTTTTTCCCCTCATTACAGTACTGCATTTTTGACTGAGGATGGCCTTTTTGATTTGATCCGAAAATCAAAGCCTGAAAAAGCATCCATCCAAGAAGAATCAAAGAGGAAAACCACCGGGAAACTTGACAAAGCTTTGCCACAGAGCAGTCCCATGAAAGTGGAACCAAAGGGTATCTTCTTATCTTGCTGAAGCAAAAGTCTTGTAGCTATGCTCTTTCTGTTGGGTGATTAGTGGCTGGGTGATGTGGAAAGCACTGGGCAGTGATGCAAAGATGCAGTTTTATTGAACCTTCTTAGAGCTTAATGTAACTTACCGTGAGTGTATAAGGCAGAGATGGTCAACATGGGGAATTCTCATTGAAGCATCTTCCTAGTTGTGCACAGGTTGTGTGATTTCTTTTTACTTCCTAGATTCTAGATGCAAGAGGATAAACCCATGCAATTCTCTTGGCTCCTGGCGAAGAAGGATTTATTTTGTGCTCTTACTCTTCTGATTATCTTAAACCATATGCACTTTTTTCTCTCTCCTCTTGAATTTTGTCCTTCAAGATACCTATTTTTCATTTGTTCTTCTGACCTTATGAATATTGCCTACTCTTTCTCAGAGGAATATATGAATCTTTAAGCAAGTAAAACTTGTTTAAGAAGATACAGACTAAATATATGAACATGTGTGCAGCAGCTCATGAGGGAGTGGCATAGGCCTTGGCCTTCCAAGAGAGACAGGCGAGTCTGGTGACTCATCCTCCATTGCACACTCTGGGCTTTATGGGGTGAGAGAAACAGTAGAATCTTCAAGGGAGAAGCCACTATTTCGGAAAGACTAGGGGACTTTGTGGGGTATAGGGTTAAAGAATGGGCAAAGCTTTTGTGTAATGCAGATTTAGGGAACTCATCCCTTTTAGCTTTTGGGGGGGGGGAGGATAACCACACCATTTTGGTGTGACCTTTTTGTAAAGGGCATACAGGAATATTTTGTGAATTTCGCTCTGTCTTGATACTACTTCTCCATGAGCACTTATGATCTGGTATGTAGATAAATTCTTCGATGACCTGGGGCTTGGACGGGACAGTGACAGGACCCACGAGGTCGAGAGGAGGGCACGGCCCCCAACGGGGTTTGCCCCTACTGCGACATGGCTACGCTCAGGGCAAACTCCCGGGGGGGGATGGCCGTCATGCGGGGCTGGCCTGGGTGACCTTCTAGGGTTGTTTGGTTGATGTCCTTTGAAGGACTCGAGCTGAAGAAGTGCTGGGAGTGACCCGTGGGGGTCCGTTGCTTGGTGTTGGTGTTGCAACTCACAGGGTGCTCAGGGAAATTCCCGGCACACCTCAGATTGTCGAACGATTCCGGTAGTTGGTTGGTGGGCCCCTAGTTTGGCCAGGGGATGAGGGTGAGAACTTGTAGGAGCTGAGGGAAGGCCTCTCGTGTGCGTGGACCCAGCCTTTGTGGATTATGCCACGTTGTAAGGCAGGTTGACAGGGCCGCCCTGGGTTGGCCTAGGAGCTGAAAGTAAACGGCTCGTCGCCACATGTCTTAGGGTCCGGGGTGGGCCTGACTTGCTGGAGGGCTGCAGTAGAATATGGCTGGTGTGTTGGGGCCACAGGTCGGCCCCAGGCTTGCTGTAAAATGGCTAGGATATGGTCACCTGTGAAGTGTTCAGGGAAATTCCCAACACACGTACATGGGCCACATGAGAGTGCTATGGGTCTCCAAAGCCCGTGGTTAACTGAAATAAGTCTTCCTTTGACTTTAAAGGGCTGTGGGGTGGCATCTTCGGAGTAGATCTGGGCCTTATTTCTGGATGCCACGTGTCGTGGCTTGTTGTCAGGGTGCCCCTGGGTTGGCCCGGGTGGCTTGATTGAAGGGGGGTAAACCCACAACTTGGGTGAGCAAGAGTGGCCCCGATCAATAGTTGGTGTTGCCGTGGATCACGACTAGTTCGTTAGGACCCTCGGTCGGACCCGGTGTGATGTAGAAAGGGCTGGTGGATAACACCTTAAAGTTCTTCGGGAAAATTCCCGAGCTCTCATTTCTTGTTACTTTGCATTTCATTAGAGGTTAGGATTCATGATGGAAAAACCAAATGCACATCCTCCTTTCTTATGGACGTGGATGTAGTTTGGGATGTGTGGAGATAGAGAGTTAAAATTTGGAGTGAATGTATGATTTAGGACTTCGGAGTAGCTCCAATTGATGTTAAACTGAGGGAAAAATACACTGAAATGGTTTGGGGAATGTGCAACATCTTTCCAAGTTTGGAGCCTGTAAAGGGTGTGATCAAATCCAAGTAGTAACATAGAGGTAGGCCCAAAATGTGATGTTTAAACATAGTAAGAAAGATACAGTGCTTGATACGAAAAAGTGGTGATGAAGGATTCATGTAGCGGACCCTAAATAAATAGGAGAAAACTTTGATGAAGACAATGACATGTTCATTAGGGGTATTATTATCATCCTCAGGCAACATAGTAATCCCTTTGTGAATCCCTTTGTGATAAAAGCACTTGAATGTCTTAAGATCAATACGTAATTCAAGTTCTTGTCCAATTCTAATATAAAAACTATAAATTTCTTTGTGTTTGCGTGCTTGCGTGTCTTTGTGGGTGTGTTTCTTGTTTTTTGAGGTGCCATAAACTGATGGGATCCCCTTCTGACGCTTTGCTTAGGCAAAAATTCATAGTGTCTTGGTTGACTTTGGATGCAGAATGACTGACAAATTATATGATCCAATGTGCAGAAATAATTGACAATGCAATGTGAGTTTGGATTTTATTGGTAAAGATATATAAAATGTGAATGTCCTTGACAAACTACTTTTGATCAAACTAAGAAATCTTATGCAAGAAGCCAAAGCATTTCCCACTCAGTTGTAAGTTAAACTATGATTAAAGCTTAATAAGGATGGTGCTACTAGTTCAATAGACTTAGAAGGTGTGAGAACATATTTTTTTAACATATAAAATTATGGAAATTTGATGTTGTTTATGCAAATGGCTCAGCAATATGCATCTGAGAAATTTGGTCATAATATATATATGCGTGTGTCGTACCCTTTAGATCAAGCTACAGATTTACAATCTTGGCCTCATTGTTATTAGTGTTGGGAACAGTAGATCGGGCGCTACGGAAATGCGGTCCTGGAGAATTTCATTCCAGTCGAGGCTGGATCGTGGGGAGGGCATCACGGCTGTATTCGTGAATGGCTCGGCAGTCTGCGGGGAGAATCTGCCGGGATCGTGACTAGTGGGCGCGAGTGTCGGGGTACGGTCGAGGTCGCGGAGGCGGCTTATCTCTCGGAGGCTAGCAGTGAGGTGGTAAAGCTGCCGATCCCTGCTCGTGAGTGGAGGTCGTCTGCGCAAAGAGGCGAATTGGCGAAATTTTAAAAGATTATGTTCTGGCATTGAGATCCCTCAAGTGCATCTAATTTCAGATTTATCCCTGTGATCAACATATTTTTAAATAACTCTTTACTTAGAATTTTAAGAGATTATGAGGAGTTATTTAGAAATATGAAGATTGAAAGGATAAATCCGAAATAGGTGTGATTACAAGGACCTAAATGTAAAAAAAAACAATTCGTTGTCACCGATCTCGTCGGGAGATTATTACTATTACAGGCTTACAGCAGCCGACCAGGGCGATACGGAACACCGAGAGACAGGTTTAGAAGGCAAACATCTGACAACGGAATTGTGTTTCTGAGGCTTCTAGTTAGGAGTGACACGCGTGACAGACCTGGCATATGCTCTACATACTCTAGCCATAGACATCGCATCATGGACGCCGACGACGACGACGACGGCGGCGGCGGCGGCCCGGTTGTTCATAAGATGGCTTGCTTCTCTCTGCTGATCACTTGTGGGGTGGCTCCTTCACGATGAGGACGGGGCACTTGACGTGGTGTGCACAGTAATCGCTCACACTCCCCAGTAATGCCCTGCCAAAAGAAGAAGAAGAAAAAAAAAAGAGGAGGAAATACATAATTTTGGGAACCACGAAGTTTCACGAGGAAATCATGGGTTTCTTATAAAAGCGGGTTAAAAAAATCTCTAACTTTATTTTCGGGTTAGGATAGGGGGAATAGTAAATCGACGTGAGAGAAATTTGTGGGCCCCACAATTTTCTCACACACACATGCCCCTCTAACCGAGGTGGAGTAAGTAATTCGAAGGGTGGAGGGATGAGCGTCCCCCTCCAGGACAATCCCCTATAAAAGGGACCTCGACAAAGGACCAACATATAGGGAACTCCACCAAGAAGCGCCCGCTAAGAGACAAGCACGAGAGCTACATTCCCTGCTATAGAGAGGTCACGACCGTCCGCTGAGAGAGAAACCCCCTTCTGAGCACTCTTATCGCCCAGTGAGCACTCCTCGAGTGGTCACTGGCAAGGACAAGCACTCGCCCAGAAGGCCTACGGCTCTCACCGAACTACCACCGCGGCTTCTACAATCCCTTCTCCCCTCTACTCTTCTTTACTCTCTGCTTGATCATGTGCTAACTTAACCATCGGAGGGTTGTCCCCTAGGGTAACGCCCAGGACTCCTTCTGACGCCCTTATTCCTGGTGTTTGCAGGCTTCCACAGGTGCCGAATGACTTCCACAATAAATAAATAGAAAAGTGTGGTACGAGACATAAGAACCAGATTCTGCCCTCTACATTTCTTGGCACTGTCTGTGGGAACTTCAAGCAAAAAGGCATGGCACCACATGGAAGCTATCACAATGCTAGCAACCATGGGCGTGGATCCCACCAAGCCCCTGGCTCTTGCCGGGGATCCCTGGAGGCTTCGTCCTCCCCCCGATCGTGACCCGAGGTCACTGCCAACAAGCTCGTGGAGATGCGCCAGCAAATCCAAGCCTTGACGGAGATCTGTCGGGATCTTCTCAATAGGCAGACCCACCAAGGGTCCCTCCCTCCTGAGCTTCCTCAGAACGGGGGGTCTCCCACTGTGGCCAACTCCCATCGAGTGCGGGAGACCTCCCAGGCCTCTGCCGTACAATCTCGACGCCCGCGCAGCTCGCCCTCACCAAGGGTACGTAGTCCCTTGCACTCCAACCAGGAGATGGCCTAGCGGCTCCGACGTATCGACGAGATTGAGGATAAGGTCCACTACCTGGACGACGTCCTGCTCGCCGCCAAGACACGCGGCCTTATCGAAGACAATCAAGACTTCCACGCGCCCTTTTTCAGGGAGATCATGGAAGCACCCATCCCGTCGAAGCTACAGATGTCGTCGTTCGCTCACAAAATGTCACACTTTGGATCCTAAACTCAAACCTTATTAGGAACTCACCTCTATCTATGCCAAGCTCTTTTCCAAATTGATCTTTGTTCGTATTCCTCGTGACCAAAACATTCTAGTTGATGCTTTTGTTTCCCTTGCTTCTTCCTTGACTTTCCCTCTTGGTAGGCGCTTTGAATCTATCATTATCTATAGGCATCTTACTCTTGTCACTAAGAATGCCACATTCCTTAAGGTGAAAAAAGAGCTACTAGAAAAAGTTAAAGAAGGTGAAATCATTAAGAAGAGAGAAATCATGCTACTAGAATTCGAGGAAGAGTTGGCTGATGAGGAAAAGTCATGGTACTATGAGATTGTAAGATATTTTAGAAATCAGTCTTATCCTAAGGAAGCCACAATAGAAGAAAAGAGAGCTACAAGGAGAGTTGTTTAGAGGTATACCTTGGTTGGAGGCGTGCTTTATAGAAGAGGCCTCATTAGTGCTCTTTTAAGATGTCTTGATGATGATGAAGTATGTAAGATTGTTGAGGAGGCACATTCAGGAGTGTGTGGTGGCCACGTAAATAGTCAGATGTTTACAAAGAAGATTCTTAGACAAGGCTTCTACTAACCCACTCTAGAAGAGGACTATGCCATCTATGTCCATAGGTGTGTCAAGTGTCGACTTCACGTCGATAAAATTCATTCTCCTGCTTCTTCACTCTATCTTATGTCCTCCCCATGGCTTTTCTTTATATAGACTTTCGACATCATTAGTCCCCTTGGTGATTCCAATTCCGTCACTTAGCAAAAGTCTTTCATCCTCATAACATGGAGTATTTTACCAAGTGGGCAAAAGCGAAAGCATACGCAGAGATCAAGACTTTGATAGTTTACAATTTCATCATGAAGAACATCATTGCTAGGTTTGACATTCTAAGCACCATCATCATCGACAACAGACCTCAATTCATCTCTCAAGAGATTTAGGACCTCTGCAACAGGTATAACATTGTATTGAATCATTCATCCCCTTATTATCCAAAATACAATAGACAAGCAGAGGTAACTAACAAAACACTCGGCAGTACCCTCCATTCCGCGGTTCGCCTTAGCCTATTTGTATTTCAGCACTCGTGTTTTAGAGTCTATGTGTCTAGTGAGCCTCCACTAGTCGTAGCCTGGCGACCTCGAGTGTCGGCCCACCTGGGAGTGGTGGCAGGGCAGTTCCCGACTCAGATGATTTTTAGGCTAGTTTTTGTGGGCTCCCTTGCTTAGTAGTAGCGTCCTACTGGGGGACAAAACTATCTAGAGGCCTGGCTCAAGGCATTAAGCTTGTGTGTGCACAAGTGGCCAGAGGCGTTTGGATGAACGACGACAGGCGTGACCCTGACTAGTCACTCGTTACTGTAGTTACTGGTTCCGTTCAGTGTGTATCTCAGTCTCCGCCGTCTTTGGTGTTTGTAGCGAGATACTAGTGGCATAGTGTAAGACGTCTGTGGACGCGTCTGGCTGTTCTTCTAGTGAGGAGGTGCTTCTGTCACGTGACGCGTGACACCCGTATTTCTCGCGCTTCGTGTCATGACCTTCCCAGGTTATTCTTCTCTTGGCCTGACCCAAGGTCAGCTTAGGATTACGTGCACGACACTCTAGTCATGTGTGTGTTAGTGTCCCTTGTCTGTCTTGGTTTGTTCAAGGATTTTGCCTTTTCCTTGTAGACTTTAGCTTTGCCTGATGCTTGGTCGATGGATTGGTAACTCCTGACTCTGTGAGATCAGGGTTTGCCATTCTGTTGCTGTTCGGAGTAGCATAGGGAGCCGTACTTCCTTCGGTACTTGTGTTTTATTTGGTATGGCTTCTTTCCCCTTTCCTTTAGCTACTGTTTTATTTTACAGCTTCCTAGTGTAGTAGAGCTTTCCTTTCTATTTTTCCTGCTTTACTACTACCTACTATTTTGTCGTTCTGTGTTACTGCGTTATTTTCAGTGGGGATCTGCGTGACCCCTACTGAGCCAGTGACACGAAACTCACCCCTGCTTTTTAGGTGTGGTCGTCGTGTTTCTTCCTCGTGGTCCGTGGGCAGTGTCGATTCGTAGTTGTCAACGTTGCTAGCGTTGCCAGCGTTACCTGCGTCGGGCTTCCCCCGACTGCTCAAGGGGTGGGGCATCGAGCAATCAGACATCGAAAGCCTCTAAGCTACAAGCACCAGGGCTTCATCCAGGCAACCAGCAAGGAGAATTGTGCGTGGGTGACTTGTTCGTCGGCTACCTACGCCGAGGGTATGTCGCTTGTACTTCCCTCACGCGATATCTCGCCACGACGCACAAGTCTATACCCACCACTCAGGGAGGGCATTATGACAAGGATGAATGTCCCCTCATGCCGGGATTCCCCCCTTGTGTGCCCGCCAACCGCAACTACGCACGCGTCATGACGTCATACCTCCCACAATCGCGAGGTCATGTTTGACTAATCCTCTTGAGCCGTGATCGACCCTCGCCCAGACGCCAGCCCCTGCTTTCCCCAGTCACTCCGTTACAGCCCCTAGCTTAGTGAGTCAGGCATGGCCCATGCCACAAGGAGGCCCTCCATAAAGCACGTGAGCATTCGCTTTGTCACGCCTTGACTCGGGGACCGATCGTTGCGTCGAATTTGTCCAGCGACATGCGCCAATTGTACCTCGGCCGCCATGGCCCACCTGTAATGTCCATGCGGCTCTCATAAATTATATTGCCACTTGAACGAATGCGCTCACATCCACGTTCGGACCCCAGTTTACCTCGTGTCACCCGATGTGAACCTCCAGCACCTCCAACCTCAACCCACGCCGTCTGGCCTAGCGCGAACCCATAGCTGTGAAGTGCTCCCGGCTCTCCACCCAGGACTTCAGACACATACAGATCTCTCTTCAGCATGGAACGAAGGTGTTCAGATTCAATCCGATGTAAATTAACACCGACTACTTGCGATCGGTGGGGAAAGACGTCCAGTACATGACTCCCCACAGTTGCCTGCGCACTCGCACCTATGGAATCGCTCTTCCCTCCACATGTCTCTCACCTCCCGAGTCCATGTGTCACGCCCTGGCGGTGCTTCCCCTGTCGGTTTTTGGTTCCATGTGTGATTGTCGAGAAATCGATTAGCACGCCCGCACCCCAACCATGTTTCCCCAAAAATTAGGAAACCTCCCGTGCCACTCAGTCTCCCCTCAGCTTTCTGTAAAAGATGAGTGCACAGTGCCGCCTTGAGAAAGATACGGCCGTGGGAGAAGGAGCTCGAAGTATGCTAGGTTCCGACATCTCCCCCCGTCGCCTTATCCTACCCCTCAGTCTGGTCACCGCACACACGTGCACCCATGGCTCCCACACTCCGCCGCGCACGAACAAAAGGATGGCACGCCCAGTGGGACGTCTCCCACCTCCCTTCTTTTTGCTGAAGAGAAAGCCTGTGCCAGTCCTGAAGTCCAGGTACTTTTTTCCTGTTCTTGCAGGAGAGGTAGAAGAGAGCACTCGTCTGCACTTCTCAGCAGCTTCCAGTTTGCGCTTCAGTTGCCAGACTTCGCTTGACGACCGCTAACAGCCGTCACCCCTGCCTTGTCCAGTGCATCAGCAACTATGGCGGCCGTCACCTACAGTCCCATCGTCATCACCACCCATGCGCAGGTTTGCTACTTGGCGGGGCCGATTGCTTTCGATAGCTTCGCCCCAGTTGTTGGATCACCCTACTTCTTGGGTGTGGTCCCAGTGGCTACTCCGTAGCTACACCCAGCTCCCGTGCTGTGTGGAGCTATAGATGCGTCATATCAACCGCCAGTCCCAGTAGCTCGTCCAAGTGTCAGACTCGGGCCCTCCGCCACCGGTCCCTACAGGGGCCCCAGACCAATTTTTGCCCGGGCAAACACCAGCCCCTAGGCCCAATCTCGGCCAACTCCTGACGCGGATCTCGCACCCCGAGTTTCAGTCTTTACTACGATAGTTCGCTCGGGCTTCCAGCCTCGAGCCTCAATTAAGTCGACATCAGATGTGGGTCTCCACCCCAAGATGCCTGGCTTCCCAGCACCTTGCTCGGGCTTTCAACCCTAAGCCTCAGTCGAGCCAGCTCCCCACACGAGTTCCCTAACCCAGGGGCAGGGTTCCCCAGCATCCTATTCAAGTTTCTCAACCCGAACTTCTGAAGAGTAATCGCCTCACTCGGGACTTCAATGCTCGATTCGAGGCTCCCCAGTACGCAGACCAGGTGTGCAACCCCGGTGCTCCCCAAGGGCGACACCTGGCATAGGCCGTCCGAGTCGAGCCTTGGACCTTCCAGCTCCGCTAAGGGGGCACGTTCCCTGCGACTCAGTGACGTCGACTCCCAGCACGGGTCCTCCTTTATGGGGCACGGTGGCTCTGATGCTAACTGAAGGTTCTTCATCTTACCTTTCGGCCTCGCCAGCTCTTGGTCCAGGCTCCCAGCCTTGGGTCACCGGTATTCCGGCACCCCCTGCAGCATTGGCTTCTGGCGCAAGGGCGTCGTCAAGAGCGTCTGTGGTACTTTTGTCAGCTCGGGTGAGGGTCTACACTCGAGCCACTCAGCCACCGACCCTCCCTACAAACTTTATGTCTTGTGGGCCGACGCTAGTGTTTTCGGTTGACGGTCTTGTGTCGCCAGCAGCCACAGGCCAAGTCTTCTCGATATACCACCTTGGAGCGGGATCGTCCTCAGCTCCCCAGAAGAAGCATCGCCAGGGCCGTAACTCTAGCAAGATCATCTTCAGCAGCCACCGACCCTTCCTACTACCATCAGTAACTCTGGCAAGACCATTCTTGTCGGTGATCTGCAGATTCACCTCGACGGGGGTGAACCGATTATACCGCCAGAGCAGATCATCTCTACGGTCCCTACCACCAACCGCTTCAGCCTCCTACGACAAACGTGAGAGGACAAAGTGGAACTTAGAAGGGAGGACACTCCTGCAGTTGCCCAGAGACATCAGTCCCAGCTTGATACCCGAGCTCCCCAATCCCGTTGGAGAGACGACAATAAGGGAGGCCAACAATCAGACTTGAGAAGGATCTGGGTTACCCCGGAGGAAGCTCAAGCTGTTCGGAGGGCATGCCTTAGAAACCCCCTCCGGGTGCTCAGACGCGGCGCCAAGCAAGCTGCGGCTGATCCTACTCCCGCGTTGCATGATGACACCCAGTCATCCAGTGCCTCTCGTCCGAAGGGGCAGAGGCAGAGATGGGCTTTCTCCGGGCCTCACCAGTAGCCAGCCCCAAGGTCTCCCTAGGGGGATATCGTGATGGAGACTCCCCGGTAATGCACCTTAGCCTTTGACAGGTTGGGGGCACCCGTCCGCCCCAAGAGGTGCTCCCAAAAGAAGCGGATGGTCCAGCTCCTTAATTGACCTTTGTTCCTAGCAATTTATCCAATTTATCTTGCCCATCAACAAATTTTGACAAAGAACTTCTCAAATCTTAGATTTCTGATTGAAGAGATGAAATTTGAAGTTCATAGTCGGTTATGTCTTCTTCGCAGGAAATGATTTGATGATGCATAGCATCATTCATGGTTTTAAGATTGTGAATTTCCTGCACCATCTTCAGGTCCATTTCAATTTCATTTTCTTTCATAACACTTTTTCCTTTTTCTAGAGCAAGAAGCCTCTCCGACATGGCAGTGTTCAACTGCCTCAAATCTTCATTCACCTTTTCAATCAACTTCAATTTTTCATTTTCAGACTTTAAATCTTTTATCAGATCGACAGAGTTTACATCATTAGTCACTGGAATTAACTGCTCTAAAAGAGCTTGTTCTCTCTGTTCAGTTTCCAGAACCTTGTTTGACAACTCTTTGTTTTCTTCCCTTAATGAGGCCACTAGATCCTTGAACCATTCAAGATCAAAATTGAGTGATTCATTCAATTCTTTCAAAGGAAAGCATTCAACACAGACAGAATTGTCAAGATGCAAACTGTAAGCTCCTATTCCTAGTTTTTCACTTTTATTTTCAGCTTTATCAAGATGCTTTCGAAGTTCAGCATTTTCATCCTTAACAGCTTCAAGTTGTTCAGAAATCAAGTTATTTTCCTTTTCATAATTTTCAAGTTTCGTTTCTGACTGTGTAACTTGATTTCTCAGCTTATCATTTTCGGCTTTCACATGTTCCAAGTCAGAAATAACAGAATCAAAACTATTCAGACATTTTCTGAAAATTTCATTCTCAGTTTTCAAAGTTTCAATATCAAAATTTTCAGCGTTAGATTTAGCAGCTTTATTGAATCTCTTCTTCATGGATTTACTCTTTTTCCTCAGATTTTCATAAGATTCCAACAAATCAGCATATGCATTCTCCCAATCATCTATAGTAAAGTTCTCAAAGAAATTTACCTCTTTAACATCTTCGGGCTCATCTTGATCACTGCCACTGGCCATCATGCACTTACTTTCATTTCCTTCGTTGGCGGTCTTCACCCTCTCCAGTATGTCCAAAACCTCCTTAGCTGATCTGCAATCATAAAGACATGAGTGAAGAGCTCTATTAGTAGCAGCTTTCATTATCTCCAAAACTTTCTAATTTTTTACACACATAGCTCTATGTCTATTAGTCCATTTGGACTCATTCTTGGGTAGTCTATGTGGACCCCGTGAAATTAATTTCCACAGTTCTGGATCAAAGGACTTAACAAATGTATGCAGGTTATTAAACCACAGATCAAAATTAGTGCCATCAAAAACTAGTGGATGACCCATAATAACGAATCAAAAGAAAAACAGCAAATGTAATTAGCATAAAGGAATGCCAAGGGTCACTGTAGATCATTGTATCTGTAGAACCAGTAACCTACTCTGATACCACTTGTTGGGTTGATAGACCCGGATTCAGAGGGAGGGTGAATGAATCCCCTTCAAAATCTTATAGCGGAATAAAACTTTTGAACACACTCAAAGACAACTGCTGAAACCTTTGAACTCTGTCACTCGGAAATATTGAAGATGTTATAGTTAGATAGCCCAAGAGAGTGCACAGACTTAAGGCTCTAGTTCGCACAAGTAGCTGGAATCATTAAGTACATAAAAGTCTCTCAAGCAAATAGACAAACACTTAGCAGCAATTATAAATTCAAATAGAAACCACCCACAGACTTGCTTCCAATGTAGAGCGCACAAGTAGCCTGAGAATGGGGTAGAAGATATGGACAATCACACCACAAGCAAATCATTGCACAATAGATTTTTAAGGTGGTTCAGTCAACCAAGCCTACGTCGACCCCTCACCCCAAACCAGAGTGAGGCTTCCCTTGCAAAAGCAAGAACCGCAGACTCAGTCTGTAACAGATACTGCCAAACAGCTTGGACCGAGGGAGACAAATCCCTCAACCTGATCTTGCTACCCACAAGATCAGCACCCTAGTTTTGCTACCCACAGAACTAGAACCGGAGACGAATCTCCCTTCCTCTAAATGGGAGGGAAACCACTAGTGACACCCAGTCACTAGCAAACCAGAGAACAAGTCCCCCTTCCTCTGAAACCTAGAGGAAAACCACAGGTGACACCCAGTCACTTGCAAACCAGAGGTCACAGACCAGTCATCCTCCGCACAGAGGGAACATACAAGTGACACCAAGTCACCTGCAACCCGGAGGATCAATCCTCCCTTCCTTCAAACCGGAGGGAAACTCACAAGTAGCATACCACTACTTGCAACCGAAGACACCAAGTCTCCCTTCCTCTGAAGCCTAGAGGGAAAACACAAGTGACACCTAGTCACTTACAAACCCGGAGACACCAAGTCTCCCTTCCTCCAGACCAGACGGAACCCCAAGTGACACCAAGTCACCTGAAAATTAGAGAACAAGTCTCCCATCTCCTGTGACCACAGGAGGAACCCGACCTCAAGCTAGAGGATCAGAAGAAAAAAGAAACAAATAAAATGAAGGAATAAAAGTGGAAAACACAGCGACTGAAAGCTGTAAAAGAATGAAGCACAAAAGTGGCTCTCAAGGAGCTGACTGCCCTGGATTTGATCCACGGTCCAATTGACACAGATCTTCAGTCTTCTTCTTTCTATCTTCGATCTCTCCTTTTTTTTCTTCTCTTCATAAGCTCTCTGCTACTTTCACAAGCTCTTTGCTACTCTCATAGATTCTTTTTCTTTTCACTACTTCCCTACAACTTGCTCACCTTTCTCTTCTTCTATCTCTCACGGATCTCTCGTACTTTCTACTACACTCTCAGATTTTTTTCTTCCTGCGCTGCTTGCTCAACTACTTATCTTATCTGCTTCTTCTCAATTTTTGTTCTTTTCTCTCTATATTTTTCTTCTCCTCCTTAGGTACTCGTCTGATTGCAGAAGAAGGCTTTTTATATATTCCTTCAATCAGGGACCCACGAGCCACGTGTCAGCATCCTCTGACTCTTCTCCTCCTCGGATCACGTGCCCTTCTTTTAGCTTTTGGACTGTTGCTCCAACAACTCAGAAAATCCCTGGCAATTGATCAAACACTTAGTCAACAACGAAATAGTGTGTTGATGCCTAATATGTACGAGGTTCGAATGCAGACAAGAAACATGCATGGACTCCAGTTTTCTACCAAGACCAGAACATACACGGACTCATGCTTTCAAAACTTATGTAAGTATGAACGAAAGCAAAAGATGCACGGACTTGACCTTAGACATCGTGCACGGACTTTGTTACCCATTGCCAGAGAAATGTGCACGGACTTTGATGTGCACGGACTTGTTCTATGAACAGAAACATGCACGAAGTTAAGAATGCACGGACTTGGACAAAATGCACAGACTTGATGGTTGCATAACATGCACGGACTTTAGACATATGCACGGACTCATGTTTCAGAGAAACATGCATGGACTTTTATATGCTCGGACCTTGCTACAGTATGTATAGACTTCAGACACAAAAGATGCAAGGACTTAGTTCCAATGAGATATGCACGGGGTTAGACATGCACGGACTCTATGAAGACATTCAAGGACTTTGTTTTACTAAGACACATGCACGGGGTTTGATATCCACGGGATTTGTGAAGACGTGCAAGGACTTTAATAATAGTAAGAAATATGCATGAACATTGAGATGCTTGGACTTAAGCTCAACACAAAGTGCATGGGCTTTATAGAAACGTGCCCAGACTAGAGTGTGCACGGACTTTGTAATGCTCGGTCTTAAGCTAAAAGGCCATGTTCATGGACTTTGCAGAAACGTCCACGAACATAAGTGAACGTGCATGGACATTGAGATGATGAAGGAGTGCACTGGCTTTGTGAAGCAAAGTCAAAGCATGCACGGACTTAACAAGATTGTCCATGGACTTGACAAGGGTGTGCACGGACTTAACAATGGTGTGCACGGACTTGGAAGATTAACGTCTACAGACCTGTTTAAGGCATCCACAGACTTGGAAGATTAACATGCACGGACATTGTAAGAGTGTGCACGGACTTAACACAAGTAACGTGCATGGACTTGGAGTGTAGGTCGCTCATCAAATGCACAGACCATGCACGGACTTGCAAAAGTGTAGCTCAGACTCAATGTAGCTAAGGCAGATGTGCTCTAACCTTGCTACAGTGCATGCTCTGTGCATGGACTAGCTATAGTGCATGCCCGGACTTGGACTGAGCCAAAGACTTTATATGCACAGACTAGCTATAGTGCATGCCCTGACTTGGACTGAGCCTAAGACGTTATATGCATGGACCTACTATAGTGTATGCACTTTTAGTCTGTGTATGCAAGAACTTGCTACAAGATGTGCTCTGACTATGCACAGACTTAGCCTAGACGGCTTGCTACATGCTCGGACTTGCATCGAGTATATGCACTGACTCTAAGTGTATGCTAAGACATTCACGGACTTGTCGTGCGACCCACAGACCCAAACCTGCACGAACATTGGACAATGTCCACGGGCTTTGAAGAGATTACGTGCACTGACTCTAAGTGTGCAGGGACTTAGTGTATGCATGGACACAATGAGTTCATAAGACAATGAATATGCATAGACTTTGGTTTTGAAGAAAACATGCATGTATTTTGATTAAGGGAATGTGCACTAACTTGGTCGAACAATGTGCATGGACTTTGTAAGCATAGAACAAGAGTATGCACAGAGTTGGATTATGGAATGTGCACGGACTCAGCCATATGCACGGACTTGCAGATGCAAACCAAGTAAACAGAACAAATGCAACAGAGATGATATGCACACTGATGAACACTGCATTGAATTTTAATGCAAATGACTCTAAAGTTAAGCACATCAAATGAAAGTAATTAAATGGCAGATCAAACAAGATGTTGACAAATAGTGTATGACATCATCAAAACAGCAGGGAAGCAACATTACCTACCTCAATCAGATGAAGAAGGAAGAAGAAAGGAAGAAGAGGGGATGCTGACACGTCTCCACTAATCACCATATATGAATAACGAGATTGCAAAATCAACTGAAATCCTGGGATTGCAGCAAATATTTTTTCAACGGAAATTTGAGGAGCTGGTGAAGAAGGACGTGCTCCATGGGGCCCACATTGGCCTGGCCCATCTCTCCATCATGCTCGCCGCGATTGAGGTTTGAATTCATCGAACGGTTCTGTCTGGCTTGTCGAAGAAAGGGGGGGCTCGTCCGGCTGGGGCCTGGATGTGTGTGTGACCTCTGAGGTCCCTCGCCGCGTCCATGGCTCAGCTTCTGAGCGTGCAACCCTGCGGTGCCGGCGGCCGCCCCTTGCCGGCTCCTTCCCCTCCAAAGCGAACATCTCCATTGTGTGCGTCCAGGGAAGGCATCATCCTCGTGCGGAACCCTAAACCTAGCTCCGAATGGGCAGCGCTGCAGAGGGAGGTGAAAGGAGGGGGCCGACATCTGTGCTTCTTCACCGACGGCCGCAAGCAGGTGATCAAAGGATTAGACATTCGATTTGACGCCCAATTCGAGTCTCAAGTTGGGATGACCTGGGTTCCGACAATCTTGTAGCCATTTTTATAAAGTTTTCATTTCTATGGGGAGCATTCGTGTTTTCACGACGTAGTTTGCTGAAACGGAGAATAAGAACTTCTGGGGACATGTCAATGATCGTATTCTTCCTGGTAATTTGATGTAATGTAAATTGTGAGGAATTCGGAGTAAAAGGAGACGTGTTTTTTTATTCTATTTACCGGCGGTGGCTTGCCGCGATCTTCGAACGATCTTTCCTTGGAGGGTTTGTTCTCTCCTTAATTTGTTTTAAAAAATTATCCCCTTGTCTGGTTTTAGGAAGAAGCAAGGAAAGCACTGGAGAGCGCTCTTGGCGAGAAGAAGACGGAGTTCGAGAAGTGGAACAAAGAGATCGAGAAGAGGGAGAGTGGTGGTGGGGGCGCTTCCGGCCGGGGAGGTTGGTTCGGAGGAGGAGGGGGTTGGTTCGGCTGGTCCAGAGATGAGCATTTCTGGGATGAGGCAAAGCAAGCGGGCATCACTGTGCTTGGCCTTGCGTCCTTGGTATGTGGCCTTTATGGCACGCCCTCATCGTGTTTGTGGTATTGGCTCTACGAATAACTGACGAACTCAGTGTTGCCTTGACAGCTTCTCCTGCTTACCAAGGGCAATGTAATATTTGCCGTCGTCTTCAACTCTTTGCTGTTTGTGCTGCGAGGGGTGAGGAATTGGTTTGAATTTGTATTGAGTTGCATCTCCGGCAAGGTCTCCTTTACGACCCCTGCTCCCGCTAAGGTGAGGGAAACATATGAGAAGCCTAGAATATCTGCAAAAGAAAGAGTTGTGAGCAAGTGGAGAACAGACTGAGTTGTTTTTCGGGCAATGTCTGTCCTGGGTATCATGATCAATGCATTTGAGAAAATTGAATTTCGGCGAAGTGAGTGGACGAAAAGAAGCAGGTAAAGTACCAGGGCACCAATTGTTGCTTCCTCTTATGATGATGTGTTGTTTGCTTCATATTTTTGAGGAAGGATCAATTTTCCCCAGGTCGAAACTTAATCTCTGTTGACACAGCATG
The DNA here is from genome assembly GCA_024336825.1 of Amorphophallus titanum. Classification (NCBI taxonomy): domain Eukaryota; kingdom Viridiplantae; phylum Streptophyta; class Magnoliopsida; order Alismatales; family Araceae; genus Amorphophallus; species Amorphophallus titanum. Next base: position 99,516 of record JANBPO010007754.1, on the reverse strand, counting down.
TACTACTAGAACTTTGCCATCTGATGTGACCCTCTTCAGTCTGGGTCTGGTCATTCAGATTGTTGTACATGTAGATTTTAATTATTTTTTGTTGAGAAAAGAAATTGAACTCCTCAAAATTTTATTGCCTTTTTACCGACCTCGTGTAGACTTTTTGAATGATTTGGGTACTGGTTTTGGCGATGATATGAACTCTGATCTTTGGTGAATTGATTCCCAAATCTCACAATAAATTTACATTTATTTAAGCATGAAATGGAAATAATGTTCTTAATTATCGAAGGGACATAATGACAGTCTGTTAATTCTAATGTAACTCCTAAAGAAAGCTTGAGGTTCACACTCCCGATAACAAGTGCAGCAACTCTTGCTCTATTTCCTAGTCGCAAGTCAACCTCTCCTTTGTTCAGCCACCTACTACTTGTCAAAACTTGCAAATCATTGCAAATGTGAGATGCATATCTTTTTTTTTTTAGTAACGGAGAACTTAGCAGAGTGGTACGGAAAGCTGAGCGATTATTGGGCCACTCGAGTTCAAGTCTTACCTTACGCATCAAGTCACCCCTTTTTGTACCACTGCCATAAAACCCTGAGCTCACATCCTCGAGGATTAAATGTGAGCCAGGTAAGCCCTCCCTGGGCTCGATCTCGGGTCCCTCCTATGAAAAGGAGGACATTTCCACCGAGCCACTCGGGGTCCTCCTGTGAGATGCATATCTAGTCTCTAATACCCATGATGCGGATATATATGACAAGTTAAGGTCAATCATGAACATACCTGAAGCTTCTCTAAGCTTCTGCTTTGCTTTCTCTGCAAAGTACAACTTACAGTTTCTCTTCCAGTGGCCATCCTTATGGCAATGGAAGCACTGGCCCTTGTCCTTGCTGGTCTCTTCTTTTTTTGCAGCCTTTACCTTTTTGCCCTTCTTCTTTGCCTTGCCTTTCTTAAAGGCTTGCTGAAAATTCCTCTTCTTGTTGGTCTTACCAACAAACATCACAGAAGCTTTCCCATTATTCATGGTGCTCTCAGCAGTCTTCAACATGTTTAGAAGCTCTATTAGAGAGCATTCTAGTTTATTCATGCTGAAATTGATAATGAACTGGAAAAAAGAACTAAGGAGAGAGCAGAATTAGATCAACACAAAGATCCTTATTCATGTCGAATCTCAATTCTGTCAACCTTTCGATCCACTCAATCATCTTGAGAACATATGTCTGCACAAATGTTCTCTCAGATATTCTTTCCCTGAACAGACTTTTAGATGTCTCATATCTTTAGAAAATGGGACAAGAAGATAGGAAAAATGCTAGGTCTGCGGGTGAACAGTGGAGCCTGCCAGAAAAACATAAATAACTTGAAATCAGTGCCGAACTGGCTAATGACATAGAAGTAGAAAATGTAGATCCTTAAAAAATGAACAACTTTTGTTGAAGGGCACTTAATGAATAGAAGAATAGAAGGAGAAGAAAAAGGGCCGTGTTTAGGACTGCACAGTAAAAAGGGACCGAATGCTTGATGGAAATTGACCTAAATGCGTCCAAAGTTGACTTGAAAGCTAGAAGTTGATAAAATAAGCCCCAGGGCTCTAAGAAACTATGATATCCAAAGTCTAAAGGTTAGGTAATGATGAAATAGGCACGAAGTATGTCCAAGGAAGGCTCCAAAATAAAAATAATGAATACGAGAAACGACGCAACTTGGGGGCTAAAAATGGGTGTCAACAGATGCCTCTCCTTGATGTCTACTTTGCAAGGGAATGATTGTAAGCGACATGGAGGTGAAATGAAAAGGAGATGGAGTGAAAGTAACAGTGACATGAAATGGAGATGACGCAGAGATGAAGTAAAGAGAACTGAAAAGTTGGCATCAAGGCAAAAGACACCTATCACAACCAACAGGCGACAGAAATTCTCCTGAAAATGTCGAACTAACCACCCGAAACGGTGACAAGGGTGCAACATGTCTGGAGAACTAACTAAGATAGATGAAAAGGAAACACGATAGACCTCATCGAGGACACAATCCACGGACAATGAGGTGATCGGAAGGAACACAACGTAAGAGCTGGAAAAGGAAAAGATAAAACTGAGATAAAATCCAGACATGAATCACGCTGGCCAACCAGACCAAGCGGGCAGATCAGAGAAGATGTTCAAATTCAGCGTGGAATAAAGATCTATTATCCAAGAGAACTGAAGTGCAATTAACCATTGCTGAGGGGAAACCTTGAGAGATTTACGAGACGTGAATGCTCAAAATGACATGATGCATGCTGGGCTAAAATAAGGAAATCATCAAAACGAATGCACAGAAATGATAAAATAGAAAGTACTCAAGGATATGATCGTGTGTGTTCGGAGAGGTTGAGAGAATCCATTCTATATTGTTTTAATTTCAGTCCATCTTAGTTTAAATCCTGTAATCGTTTTAATTTCGCCGTGTCAAGTTTAAAATCTGTAATTTTGATTGGGGGACAATTCAACCCCCCCTTCTTGTCCGCGTATACTGTTAATCTGGGCCAACAAACCATAATATTATTTTCAGAGGGGAGCAACCCTACAAAATACCCCCTCCAGAGGTCAACGGAGTTCAAATCCCTCCTCCACTAGGGCTGTAGAATCAAAGTGGGGGCAAGGGTGATGTCCCTTCCTTCCTCGAATTTCTAAAAATGTCTAAGGGCAAGCAACCATGCCAGGAAGCTAGCTCTGCAACTGGGGGCACTCTTTGGCAACCTCAGCAACTCTCTGGTCCACCAAATGAAGAAAGGACCAAACCAACAGCCAAGAAGTAGCAAGACGGTGTCGCCATATTACAAGGAGACTCGGACCCAGAGTCCAGTGAAGCAGGTCCATCAGGGACCACAACACAACATCCCTCTAAGCCAAGATGGGTGGAAGAGATGAAGCTATCAAATGTCTGAGCCAGAAGTAGGATAATGAAGCTACTATAGAAGCTCCTAGTGAGGTTCACCATCTGGGAGATCCTCTCCCTGAGCAAAGAAACCCGACAAGCGATTATTACTGCCCTACAGACCCCTGCCCAGTATGAAGCTTGTTTGGCTGAGACACTGCCAGGAGCAAATGTAACCTTCATTGAGGAGAATATGCTACTCCCCACTATTAGTCACAATAGGCCACTGTATATGAAAGAATAGCTAAATGGCCGACAGTTGAACAAAATTCTGGTAAACCTCGGAGCAGCCATCAATATTCTCCCCCACAGAATTTACCAGAGGTATTACTTTGATGTACGCCTCGATAAAGTCAGAGATATGAGTATCGCTGACTTCAATCAAAAGTTTGAAGTACCATAGGGAGTGGGTGAATTCACCCTCACCATGGTAGATTTCACTACTAGGTTGTAGTTTCATGTTATTAACTCCAACACCTCGTACAAAGCTTTGATCAAAGAACTCTACACCCACGGGCCCCGCACGCTCGTTCCTCACATGTGCCGCCCGTGGGTGGGGGGCATTTGTGGACATCAAAATTTACCGTGCGGCACATCCATCTCGGTACTCGAGAGCAAGTCAAAGACGGAGAGGCCAAATGAACCCTATACTTCCTCCAGGTAGGACAAGCACGTACCTGATGCTCCGCCATCTAGTAGGAAAGCCCCCCGAGCAGAAAAGATAGCCTCCGGCCCCCCAACTGGCAGTGCTGAAGGCCGAATCAAAAAAAATTGGGAATTCAGACAAGGGATCGGCATGTGCCAGAAATCATGCGAAGCCCCGGACCGGGACTTGGAGATCTCGAATTAAACACCTCGGAGGCAGTTTATTGCAACTAGAGCATTCTGAGAGCGCAAGTGTTCGCTCGAACTCCCACGAAGTCGGGACAAAAGTCTCTTAACTCTTAACCAGTGCGACATGCACTTAAGCTGGCATGCCCTCTCTTGGGTCCAAAATCGGCGCGCCCCTCACTTGGGTCCAAAACCGGCGAGCCCCTCTCATGGTTCCAAGATCGGCGCTCCCCCCTTGTGCTGCTAATTTGGCGCGCATAACCCCCGCACTAGTTTAACCCAAAGCATCCCGTCCGATGTCCGGTCCCATGTTTTTCGCGAACAGACTGACAATGGTTTGCCTAAAATGGACAAATCTCCCGCATTAGGCCGGTGGGCAACCATCTACACTCCCCAAATGGAAGTCTTCGAGCTCCACACTAACCATCACATCTCCACCGATCACCATCGGCCAATCCTGGGATAGCAATGCCCCTACTCTACCAATGCCTCTCACCGCAGGCCACTTGATGGCTTCGAACAGGGCACAAAAAAAGGGAACAAGGCGATATATGTAACACAATCCATCTCCACAGAGGGGGCGGGCGATTGAGAACAAGCGGATGGGCTGGTTGGCTGTCGGACGAAAGAGAAGAAGAGGAAAAGAAAGAGGGGCTTCCACATGCAAGAAAAAAAAAGGAGAAGAGAGGTGAGAGCGAAGGGAGGGGGAGGAGCTTGTGCTCTATCGCCCTTGTTTACGTATGACTGTTTTTTAAACTTATGGTACTTGTATTCCTTTTTCAAACTTCGCTCAATAGTTCCCACATGAACGTTTCTATGATGCTTGTTTGTTAAAACTTCTCACAATGTACACAACACTATTTAGCATATTGTACACTTTCAAAAAAAATACACTTAAAAAAACACTATTTAGCACATTGCAAATTTAGATGAATCGGAAGTATAGTGACCTTATTGCTGGCAGGTTACATTGTCTTTCACAATTTTCAGTTTGAGCAGGAGTTACATAGGAAAATGAGTAACGTCATTTATTGACATGCAGGTAGAAATCAATACTCATCAATTCTTCAAAGGATATGAGGAAGGGCGAATGTATAAAAATATGTGGCCTGAGATGCTGAAATTGAAGGATTGGCCACCACACAATTGTTTTGAGGAGTGTTTACCACGCCATGCTGATGAATACATCAGTGCACTTCCTTTCCGGGAGTACACAGATCCAAGATCTGGGCCTCTTAATATTGCCGTGAAGCTTCCTAAGGAGTCCTTAAGACCTGACCTTGGGCCTAAGACCTATATTGCTTATGGCACTGCTGAGGAACTCGGGAGGGGTGATTCAGTAACTAAGCTTCATTGTGATGTGTCAGATGCGGTACGCCTACTTGATTCATAGTATGGTGGATTGCCCAAAAAAAATTGTATGTTACTGGTTTGTTGGACACTGAAGTTATATAGAAATGCCTTAATCCATAATCTATTGAATTGATAGTTCATGTTGTTCATTCCAAAATGTTGAATTAACTAAAACTCTTATTCCTCGTTATGAATTGTTTGTATTTTCTTTATTCCAACACTGGATTCCCTCCCTTTTCCAGACCAGATGCTTTCATAATGTTATTTCAAAGGAAATCTCCTTTTGGTGGTTTTGCTGTTCTTCATTTGTACCTGAACCCATAATAAGCGCCTTTCTGTTTATTTGCCTTGGCCATTTGCTAATTGCTTCATGTGGATGAGGAGCTTACCTCTGTGTGAATGATTATTACTTTTTTTTGGGTAAGTGTGAATGATTATTGCTCACTCTCCCTCTAGGTCATAGGATGACTCAGATTTGAGTCAAAAAAAAAAAAACCTTATGTGAAGAAAGTGTGAATGTGCATCGACCTGTCTAACTTAGATGCGAACATGCATCGACTTGTGTTCTGACACTTAGTCAAATAAATGGTTTGTTCAATGTGAAAGGTCCTTATGCAGTTCAGACTCAACATGATTCATAGTCTCAACATGATTCATAGAGTGTCATCATCAAAACCAGGGTTCCAATAATCTCCCCCTTTTTTATGATGACAACTATGAGTCATGAAAGCCTTTGCACAGAATGAAATTGATGCATTTATTTACACATTCAATCATTGATCCACATTCATTCTTTCAAAGTATCATTTATTTCAGACAAGAGTGTGCACATATTAAACCAACATTTTCATTTTCATTCATTGAGCCAAGCAGTCATTACAAAACATAGCGAATGCTAAACAAACTAAAGTGCTTTAACAGACACTGTGTACAATAAGAAAAAGAAATGTTGTTTGTCTCAAAGCAATACACAATGCACATCATCTTGTTCAGCATACATAGTCTTCAGCACATCATGACTGCTCTTCCCTTTGCCAAACAGTATCACAACAGCTCATCACATTCTCAGAACCTCAGAACATCATCATCTTCAGCACACATAGTCTGTAGCACAGCACATCATGACTACTCTCCCCCTTTGTCATTATCAAAAAGAAAATCAGCAAAGAATTGGGCTCCCAAAGCATCAAACATCAGTTGCAGAAGTCTTGCTGGAGCTACCACGTCTCAATTTGGGTCTTCTGGTGGGTGCCCTGCTAGAACTTCCATTCTCTCTTAGTGGAACAGCTTGTGGGAAAGCATTGGGAATTCTTTCAACCTTAGTTCCTAGGGATGCAAACTTAGCCATGACTTTCTGATCATTTTGCTAGACTTGAGCCCATAGTTCCTGATGGGGTCATCACCATCTGATCCCACACTTGGGGCCCGTTTTCTCACCACGGGGACATCCAGCATGGTCAAATTGTCTATCTTCTAGTCCTATGTAATTTTTATTTGAGTCATTTGACTTCACATTTGTCGGGTGAGAGTAAAAGGAAACGTGGTTCATTTGTCAAAGCATGCCAGAGGAGAGGCATCAACTTGAGAATTCACTTTTTTACCTTGACGTGGTCGCCCGTGCCATATACTTTTGACTCCATAAAAGCACAGAGGTTTTACCCCTCGTAAATAATGAGTTTACGAGGGATATAATAGACTTTTTCATTTAAAATCCTTCCCCTCAAAATTCAAAAGTTCAGTCCCACGAGCTTTTACAACCACGGGCGGGGGGAGATGATTGTGCCAATCTCTCTCTAAAATGAATATATGACGATGCACGTTTCCCAATTTCATCTTAGTTTATTTGGTAAGGATTAAACCTTGTCGGGGGATTCCAATCATTGGAATCCCCTCTCAAGGCGATACCAAATGCGGCCTAAAAAAAGTGGGTTCAGTAAGAATGACATATAGAATTATAGAGTGAGATTTGGTTTTTATGTATTAGGCCGTGTTTGGAAACGACGTAGAAAGGTTAAAAAAATTGAAAAGCAGCTATTCTATGAGGGCAATTAATGCCTTCACGATTTGTCGGGTGAGAGCAAAAGGAAACGTGGTTCATTTGTCAAAACATGTCAGAGGAGAGGCACCAACTTGAGAATTCACTTTCTTACCCTGACGTGGTTGCCCGTGCCATATACTTTTGACTCAATAAAAGCACAAAAGTTTTACCCCTCATAAATAATTGCGAGGGATACAATAGACTTTTTCATTCAAAATCTTTCCCCTCATGGGTTAAAAGCTCGGTCCCATGAGCTTTTACAACCGCGGGCGGGGGGAGATGGTTGTGCCAATCTCTCTCTAAAATAAAAATCTGACAATGCACGTTTCCCAATTTCATCTTAATTTATTTGGTAAGGATTAAACCTTGTCGGGGGATTCCAATCATTGGAATCCCCTCTCAAGGCGACACCAAACGCGGCCTTAACCCCCTTGATTTTGGAACATGACGAAAGAGAATAACTATTTGAGAAGAGAGAAAAACTGAACCCCATTATATGTTAGACATAAAAAAGTGCTTAATCAGGGGTAGATAACCGAGAAACCTGCTGTTCTTCACCATGAAGTGAAGTCAGTTGTGTCATGAAGTGCCAGATTAACTCAAATAAAAAAAAAACTTCAATGTCAATGAAATCATGGCAGAGCAATGGAATAGAATGTTGAGTAACTGGGTGACTTCACCTAAGAAGTGTTGTGCCTCATGTAAAAAGATATTTCTTTTGCTAACTCTTGCATCTAACCAATATGTTCTCTTTGAAGAGGCTATAAGGTTATCACACTGAGTAGCTGGGGACTCTTGCATCTAACCAATATGCTTCCTCACGCAAAAAGGTGTAGATTTAACCACATTGCTCAAATGGAAAAAGAAGCTTTCTAAGCCCCAAATGCAAAAACATGATGGAATGCTTGTCCTCAATGCTGCTGGCAAATTTTCGCATGACAAGTCTCTAAGAGTTTAACTAGTACAACTTTTAGACAACATTCAAGGACTTCATATAAAACTTTACCCACTCTCCTTATTTCTGCATGGAGATAATTTTCACCCTTATGCTTCTTGTCTCTCTGGATTATCGGTCATAAAAATCTCAACTAATTTCAATTATCTCACTTAATCCATTGAGAGATGAGTAGGTTATTCTCTAAATCTGTGAACTCCCTACATCTGGTCTCTCTGGCATCTACATCTTGTTCCCTCAAGCATTTTTTTTTTGATGATGTCTAAGGGTGGGAGATTGGTGTGAGTATCTGAAAGTTTGAATCTATCTGAGTCTGTTGTTGGTCTGTCTGTCTGTCTGGTGCAAGAAAGATTCATCTGTCATTCTTCCTTGATTCTGATCTAATTCTGATTATTCTGATTGGTATCTGGTAATCATGCTCACGTATTCTGAATCTTCAGTTCTCTGATTGCTCAACCTTACTTCAAAGAAGATGAATTTTGCTTGACCAATAAAACTCAAAAACTCATATTGTTGCCATCATCAAAAAGGGGGAGACTATTATGTCCCTGTGATTTTGATGATGTCTAACAATATAAGTCATTTTGAGTTTGCATGAAGAAATAGTCATTGCAGTGTCACATGTGCTTCATCTGCCTTTTGCCGGTAGTGCCCCTGATGTACTTTCTTACGATTGTTTCCTCAAGATGGGTGAGAATCCATCTAAACTCCGCCCAATCCGAACTTTGCTCTGCGGGTTCAACAGCCTGGCAACCTATCCCGAGGGAGCCCTGAGCCTACCAGTTACCATCAGCACCCCGCCTAAAATCGTTATGGTTATGGTAGACTTCATCGTGATCAAGGGAATGACGGCATGCAACACTATCTTCGACAGAGGCATCCTCAGTCGAACGAAGTCGGTGCCCTCCACCTATCACTAAAAAATAAAGTTTCCTACCAAAAGTGGCGTAAGGGAAGTTCGAGGTAACCAGGCACTGGCTAGAAGGTGCCATAATATCTCGGTCAAAGTCATAAGGCTGGAAGAGAAAAACAAGGGGACGAGGGGAACCGAGGAAGGACCAGCAACATCCAAGCCTGGTGGCAAGTTGCTAACGATCTTCCTAAAAGATAACCCCACCCTAGGAGTCAAGATCTTAGCCGATCTCCTATCTAATGTTCAAGAGCAATATAAAAACTTCCTTTCTGAGTACATTCATGTCTTCGCATGGTCTGATGAGCAACTTCCTGGAATTTCCAGAGATATTGTGATGCACAAGCTCAACCTCGACCCCACGAAGAAACCCGTCCAACAGCGCAGAAGAAAGCATACCCCGGAGAAACAGGCGATCATCAAGGAGCAAGTCGCCAAGGGGAAGGAGACTAACCTCTTCCGCATGGTCCTCTACCCGACATGGCTCGCCAATGTCATTCTAGTACCCAAAGCTTCGGGAAAATGGTGAATGTGCATGGACTTCACCGATCTCAATAAGGCCACACCGAAGGACTGCTATCCGCTGCCGAGCATCGACCAGCTCGTCGATTCAACCTCTGGCAATGAACTGCTCAGCTTCTTGGATGCCTACTCTGGCTACCATTAGATCCGGATGGACCCAGAGGATATTGAGAAGACCGCCTTCATCACCGACTCTGGTGTGAACTGCTGCACCCGGATGCCTTTCGGGTTGAAGAACGCCGGGGCGACATACCAGAGGCTGGTCAACCAAATCTTCGAGCAACAACTCAATCAAAATATCGAAGCCTACATCGATGACATGCTCGTCAAGATGCCAAAGGCCGAGGATCATCATACCGATCTAGCCGAGACCTTCGGCACCCTCCTTAAGTACAGCATGAAGCTCAACCCCGCCAAGTGCGCCTTTGGAGTTAGATCAGGGAATTTCCTTGGTTTCCTGGTGACTCAGCGCGGGATTGAGGCAAACCCCAACAAGATCCAGGCCATCCTAGACATATGGCCACCTACTTGCGTCAAAGACGTCCAGCGTCTTACTGGGCGCATAGTCGCACTCAACTGTTTCCTCTCTCGGGCGGCCGAATGATGCTTACCCTTCTTCAAGCTGTTGAGGGGACCTAAAATGGCATCTGCTACATTCGCCTGGGACGAGGAATGTCAAAAGGATTTTAAGGAGCTCAAGGAGTTCCTAATCTTGCCCCCAGTACTATCAAAGCCAGTTCTGGGTGAAGCACTGCTCCTGTATCTCTCGATGACTCCTTTCACCGTAAGCTCGGTTTTAGTCCGAAACAATGCGAGAATCAAGAGGCTGGTCTATTACAGCAGCAAGGTGCTCAATGAAGCTGAAAGGAGGTACCTTGCAACCGAGAAGCTTGTTCTAGCATTGGTTACCTCAGCCAAGCACCCCCGACCTTACTTCCAGGTTCATTCCATCATCGTACTGACCGGCAAACCACTGAAGAAGATCATTTCTCACCCTGAGGCCTCAGGGTGCCTCGTCAAGTGGGCCATCATGCTTGGGGCCTACAACATCTCTTACCGCCCCCGCATGGCCATCAAGGGACAGGCCCTAGAGGACTTCATTGTAGAGAGTATGGTCCCACTCAAGGAAGAACCTTCGTCAGCACAAGGACCCGTTTGGGACCTGTTCATAGACGAATCATCCAACTCGACCGGCAGTGGTGCTGGCATGCTTTTCAAGTCGCCCGAAGGAGCTGAGCTGTAGTATGCCTTGAAGTTCAACTTCCAGGAGTCCAATAACGCTTCCGAGTATGAAGCCCTCATTTAGGGGGCCAAGATGGCGCGCCGACTAGGGGCCGAGCGAGTCAAAATCCACACTGACTCCCAACTGGTCGCTAGCCAAGTCAATGATGATTACGAAGCTTGAGAAGCCCTGATGATTAAGCACCTTCAAAAGGTTTGAGGGTTAGCCCAGCTATTCGAGAGCTTTGAGGTAGTCCGGATAGCTCGGGAAGAAAACTCTCGTGCGGACGCCCTCTCTCGCCTGGCCTCCTCCCTTGGACCAGAAGGCACTCGATCAGTCTTCCTCGAAGAGCTAGAACAACTGAGCATCGAGTTTGAGCACATGATCGTTGACCCGACTACACCGAGCGATTGGCGGACCCCATACCTATCCTAGCTCCGGGACTCTCAAGAGCCCCCGACCCTCGAGAGGCTCGGAGGCTGAAGTATCAAGCTTGATGCTTCGTCCTCCTAGGTGACACCTTATACCACAGATCTTTCTCTGTCCCCCTTCTAAAGTGCATCAGTACTGACGAAGCTGCTCGAGCAGTTCAAGAAGTACATGAAGGAATGTGCAGCACGCACTAGGGAGGAAGATCGCTCGCCAGGATCTTGCTTTAGTAAGGGTACTAGTGGCCCACTCTCCAGTGCGATTGCTCAGCCTATACATAGAAGTGTGACCGATGTCAGCGCTTTGACCACCTGGTCCATCAGCCTGCCTCAGAGCTCGTTACTCTTATTGAGCCATACCCCTTCGCTCGGTGGGGAATTGACATCCTCGGGCCATTCCCTATGGCTCAGGCCCAAAAATAGTTCTTCATCCTCACCATCGACTACTTCACAAAGTGGATCGAAACCGAAGCCACCGCCAGGATCACCGAGTAAGTCATATGGAGCTTTGTTTGGAAGTTGATTATCTATCGCTACGACATCCCCTGAGTGATTGTGAGCGATAACAGTCGGCAATTTGATTCTCGCTATTTCAAAGAAAAATGTGCCGACCTCGATATTTGCAACCACTTCACTTCGGTCACCCACCCTCAGGCTAACGGTCTGGTCAAAAATACCAATAAAACTATATTAAAAGACATTAAGACTAGGCTCGGTAAAGCCAAGGGAAGTTGGCTTGAGGAATTACCGAGCGTACTGTGGTCACACCGAACAACTCCAAGAACGGCCACCGGAAAATAAATTCCATATTTCTCTGATATAGATGAGAATCACCCAAGGACAGGGAACCTTTCTATTAATTACTTGCACAAGCACTTGGGAATTGCATTTGATGAAGGCCGGTTGTAAGGTCACTATCTGTAGATATTTAAAACCATCCAGAAGAGCCCTTGATTCTGTAATAAGACTATTGCATTGCGCATAAAAGTGAGAGAAGACTAGTAATATAGTCCCTTGGGAATCTCTGATAACACCACCACCACCTAAGTCTCTTGTCTACTTACAAGCTCTGTCGGTGTTTAGCTTTACGTGAGGCCAAGGAGGACAAAGCCATTTTTTACCTGCAAGCAACCATTAGAAGATACCTTGATCCTAAAATTAGTCAAGATCCTTCGCTTGTTATAATTGTCTTCTTGTAACTCAGTAGCACCAATTTCATGTTTAACCCATGAAAGAATCTTATGAAACAATCTATGCTTAGAGATTTTCCTATCCTCATATTTAGTAGCATTTCTAGCTGTCCGAAGTTCCAAATTGCCATAAGCAACTACAACTAGTGTAAAAAGGCCAAACATTGATTTTTTCTTCACAGCTTGGATGGAATTTATAATGATAGCTCTAGTTGTATTACCCCATATTTACAAGCCTTTAGAATTGAAGGAAGACCAGACAAAAGAAGCCCACTCATTATTAACCAAGAGATGGTTAATATCCTCCTCATGATGAACCTCACAACACAGGCATTTAGAACATATAGGAATACCGAGAGATTTAACATTCACATTAGTGGGCAGACAATTGAAAATGATCTTCCAAAGATGCACCGAAAGCTTGATTGGTAGCCATTTGGACCAAATGCAATCCCAAAAGGGATGGGCCCCATCGGGAAGATGGCCACCTATGGTTTTATAAACTGATGAAACAGAGCAATCACCATTCGGAGATAAGCTCCAAACTTCTATATCTGGAATTTGGGAAAGCTTCACATATCTAATGGCTCTCTTGCTATTAGGAGGAAGACATCTGTCTATGAATAACTTATCCTCTTGGGTGGGGTGGATAATAACATCTCTAACGGTATGACTGTATATGAAGACTTGAGAGTAGCAACAGCACTTGTATTGTGGCTCTCAACTGAAACTCAAGATACACCACTTGACTCAAGACCATATATTGAACTCAAATACAGGAATAATTAGAGGTATAGTTGACATTCTCGAAGATGCTAACCTGTTGGGACACCGCAACCAAGCAGACAAACTTTCTCCAGAGGAGCATTTGGATCAATTTTTGCAACACTCACATCATGCACAACCGTATATTGACTGAAGGTTGATGTCCCCATAAAATGATAAATAGGTTTGCCATTAATCGAGAAACGGCTTTGACGGTCATTCATCATTACACCAACTCCAGTAGCTGCCCGAACTTTTCCACACAGATTGGTCTTTCCTGACTTACAGAACTTGCATTCTCTGCATTCTGCTTGATAACAAGGTATGACATGATCTCCAGGTTGAACCTCAGTCACTCCTTCACCAACACTTTCAACAACCCTATAAAAATAAATATGCATAAAGAAGTTTCCCATGATTAAAGGTGGAGAAAAAGAGGAACACTAAGTGTGCACAAAACAAGTGCATACCCTGCAGCTTCATGGCCAAGAATACAAGGGAACAGGCCTTCAGGATCCTGCAGAGCAGTGGCAAAACTTCAGGGCAGTGAAGAGCTGACTTTTCCTCAGAAAATGTTCTCAAAAAGATCAATGAATAAAAATCACAAAACCACGTGCCTCAAGTAGGAAGCAAGAAGACACACAGGAGAACTACTAAGCGGAAATTGGTAAAAAAATGTATTATCATGCAAAATGGCATGCAAGAGAGGAGAACCATCCACATCCGAAGAAACCAGGTACCTATCTTAGTCTGGACCTTCAATTGGACATTAATCTTGAGATGTTTTGCTTTCAAGGCATGAGATGCATGGAGCTTGATGGAATAGATTTATGGCTCTTACCTTGGTTAATTTCTTATACACATAAATATAACTGGCCCAGCCTCAAAAGACTGCATTTAAAGTCTTTAGACACGAGCTTCTTAGAAGATAATCCACTTTGGCGAGATACTTCTTTTTTTGAAGGTGGTGCAGAACAGTATGCAGAACAGTAAAACCCGATACAAAGCATGCATTCAACGACCGTGAATGTTCTACGTGAATAATTTAAGAGGCCCTTTGTCATAAGAGAAAAACACCTACCAACCATGATAATTTTGCATGTAACTTTAACATGTTTAGGCCTGGTGAGATCCCCTATGGATACAACAGAGCATCATGGTATATGCAGAGATCATTTAAGGTTCAATTCATCAGTGGGTTTAGCTTGAAATATTAAGAACACCTACGGATGCATTAAAGATCGAGATATATATATCAGAGATCTTATTAAGGTTTAACTGCTTTAGCTTGATGTCGAGAACACCTATAACAGCATGATCATGCCAATTTTTATTATTGACTATTTTCACTTAAGAGAGATCACCTACCTTTGGATGTTAATTTTTGGTTAACAGAATTTGAAGAACGAGAATCACTGTAGCTTCAAACATAGGATGGAGGAACAGAGGCTTCGGTATTCAGTTTGTAAAGTGTCTAATCTTCTTCAGCTAATAGCAGACTAGCAGCAGAGAGGGAAAACCCCTAACAGCAGTAGGTGCAAACAGGGCTCTCCATTGCACGTAAACAGTAGCAGTTTATCTTGATAGCAGGAAGAAGAAGAAGACTATCTTCCTTCAAAGTAGAAGGAAATGGAGGTTCTGTAGCTACAGTAATTTCCTTCTAATAGAGCTCTTCTCGTGATGTGCAGCAAGAAACAGAAGAAGCAGGACTTCTTCTTGGTGATTAAACATTGTTGATGAAGAGACAATAGCTGTGTTTTGGAAGATGCAACAAGCTCCTTCGGCAACCAAGAAGAACCTCAGAAGAATATAGCAGCAGGTGGATGGGCAAGAGGAAAACCAATGCATTGGGGTGTCTCTGTAGGGTATTTATAGGGGTTTGAGAACCCAATGGGTTTGGAGTTCGATTGGGACTAGTATTCCTAGTGCCAATCCTAGTTGTATTAGTATTTTCCCGATTAAACCCTTCTAGAATACAAATACTTCCCAGTTACACAACTTTGTTTAAGAAATTCTCGTTATTAACGTTTATTCAAATGTTAGAACCATGGAAAACTCAAAATTTTCCCTTCCTAATTGCCATAGATCGATGCTATCCAATGAGGAAATATATCTAGGACTCTTGGGAATTGATTCTAACCCCAATTAGGGCTTCTTAATCGATCTAATCCTTCAAACTTAGGTCATCCCAAAAAATAGAGCCCAGGTTTGACCTGTGTGAACCTTACTTTTGAATCGCATAGTTCGGAGGTAAGACGTCATCTTCTCAAGTTGGTCCTTTAGAGTTATTTATTCCCTTTAGTGTCTTCTAACGCTCTGCTGAATTTTATGCTAGGATATTAGGCATCCAGAGAGTTAGAGGGATCGGAAGTCGCTATTTCTACATAGAATGTGCAGGGACGGGTGTGTTCTTCCGGTGAGGATTCAAAGTTTAGGGACCCTATAAAAGGTATTTTCAAGTTAAGTTTTTAGAGTTAATTGTTCCCCTTTATATCTTCTAATCACCCTCCAAATCTCATAAATTAAGGATGAGAGGTTAAGGAGTTAGAAGATTGGAAAGTTGCTAGTTCCACGCAGGACATGCAGGAACGAGAGTATACTTCCAGTGCGAAATTTGAACTCTAGGAGCAAACCTAGTGGTAAGTTATCTCATGAACGACTTAAACATTAAGTTAGGATTAAAAGTTCTCTGATCTTGCTCAATTTCATGCTTTCTACGTTGATAATTTTCTATTTTTCCATGACTGCATAATTAGGTTTTTCATTGCATGCTAGCCCTGCACCTCGTTAATTAAAAGATGAAAATTTTAACAAATTTCATGTCTCTTTCATGTCATAAACTCTACCTAAGCATGCTACTTTGTGTTACCCTTCTATCCTTGATATTTTCATGCATTAGTTGCCCTAGAATAGGCCCTGCATGTTATTTTAAACTTCTATCAGTTATAGACAGAAGGCAGTTCCTCAGAGACCGCCTCCTTCATAAGGCAGCTCCCGAACGACCGCGACTTGACAGTAGCGGCCTTGACTAGATCGCTACTTGGTTTCTGTAGACAGTAAAACCCTTATTTATTTTCTTATTAAAAGTAGTGCTATGCATCAGGAGGAAATAAATTTACTGACAAAAGATAGGTCTGACCAAGTTACGAAAATTGACCAACGATCTTGACAATATCTTATATCATCATATATGTACTTTTGCTGTGCTATAAACTAGCGGACCAAAGAAGAACTTCAATGCTCGTTAATAAGGTATACCATCACAAGATCCTTGATTGCAAGTTCATGAGAATGAGAAATGATTGTGGAGATCATAGTAGATTAACTATCCTTAAAATTTTACTCAACCTGACTTGTCGTAGACAAAAAGTGACGAATCAATTTTGGGCACCAAGTTGGCAAGTAGTCAAGCCCCGACAAGTACAATAGGAATACAAGTAATAGTGGAGAGAGATAAATATGCGACCTATTATTTACGGCCCAAAAATCTAACCAGACCCGTTCGGCCTAGTAAGTGATTGTCCTCCTGAGGTCCATTTATGGGGAGACTAAAGTCAAGGGTCCAAAGAGAACTATCTAGTCTCGGCTTGGTCTACCATGTCAAGGACTCCCTTAGGCTCGGGAGGAAACCTAGCATATCACCGGCCTGAGCTAGTGGATGGCCATCAAGGAAGCTCTCTCGGGAATGCCAGGGACTGAAGCAGCATGGCAGCTCATTTTCTAAAGAATGGATATCCCTTATCTTAAGATGGATAGACCCACGATAGGGACCCCACTTGGCTCAGAGCTGATCGATTACACCCGGGCATAAATCTGCTCTAACCAAAGGCAAATCTCACGCAAGTGTTTGAGAGCAGAGAAGACGGAAGGACTAAGGGGAGAGCAAGAGTCCTACAATGTTTAGAATATGTATCGAGAACATAATGCCCCCTTCTCAACGGCCCCCTGAGATTCTTGCGAAGTCAAAGAGGAAGTTTGCACCTTTTTAAGTCCAGAGATCTCCTCCGAAGGTAAGTCCGAATCTAGCCCCTCAACTAGTGAAGAGTAATCCCATGCCCTCAAATTCTCTTATTCCCCTTACACCCTACTCTTACCTGCTCTGACTTAAGTAACGGAGAATTTACCCTGGAATCACAATCTCCGACCCCCCTAATCTTTTGTCTTATTGATGTTAATGGTAAAATTAGCAACACATATAATGAATTGGTAATTTTGGCAGTAAATAATTATACATTCATGTCAATTATTCACCTTGCTCTTGATTCATCTATTCCCCCATGAATGTTAAACTTGATTATGATTCGTTATTAAATTGAAAATGTTATTAGGATTGTTTGACAGTCATTCTACTCTAGTAGAATTGACTGACCGACTCCATTGGTTTCCGATGATTCTTAGCTTCATTTTCTTGTAATGGTTGGGACTCTCCGCTGGATATTCCTTCCGTCAGACTATGACCTCCATTATGGGACCACCATAAGTCCCCGCGAGCCTGGGATTCCCACTAGGACGTCGGGCAGGTTGTACCACCAAGACCTGAACCTATTCACATGATTGAACCACTTGATTGCCGTGTTGTGAGCCATGGATCACTTTTGGACCGACTGAATCTTGAGCAGCCAGAAACGGACCGTTCATATCAGTGGGTAGCCCGTTATGAATTGTGTATCCCTAGCCTAGTGCCATCTACTTTGGCTGATTAACATTGATCCATCTTCGGCCAAACCATGTCTTGATCTGCCTAATAAGCCCTTGGCTGACCAGTGGAGAGTAGACTGGACCCTGGTCCAGTTTTGCCCCACTTATGGTAGCCCGGAGCCCAATTGGGATGGAATTCTAGTTAAGTGAGTCAAGCCTAGTGGAACGGACCGTCTTGGACCATCCATGTTCTAGAGCATACCCTGTTGGCCTGTCTACCATTGGAGCGGCCCAATAAGGACCATGTATCTGTCCGTGGACTTATATCCTTTTGGCCCTATGTGGCCCATTCTTAACCATTCTTATTTATTGGAAGGCCCATTTCTGACCGTTCTTTTCTGAGCGACCCAGATTGGCCTGTTCTTTTCTTGACTTCGTGGAGGCTGATCCTCACCCCAATTCCAGCTAGTGCGGCCCAGATGAGACCGTACATGTTCTATGCGGCTCGATATAAACCGCTTATCCTCCAGAGTTATTTTTCGTGTTTTCATGATATTGAATCCAAGGACCTTATTGGTTCTTATAACTTGACATCAATCGCAAAGGAAGATAAGACTTCATCATCTACCCAGACGGAAGGTCTGGGTTGACGTTGGCATATAGCGACTTAGGCGTGAAGTCGTTCGCCAAAAAGTGTGAGTTTCATCGTTGATGTGGGGATTAACATCAACGCAAAGGAAGATATGGTTTCATCATCTACCCAGACGGAAGGTCCAGATTGACGTTGGCATGTAGCGGCTTAGGCGTGAAGTCGTTCATCGAAAAGTGTGAGTTTCATCATTAATGTGGGGATTAAAATCAAAGTAAAGAAAGATAAGGTTTCATCATCTACCCAGATGGAAGGTCTGATTTTATGTTGGTATGCAGCAGCTTAGGCGCTAAGTCGTTCACCGAAAAGTGTGAGTTTCATCATTGATGTGGGGATTAACATCAATGCAAAAGAAGATAAGGTTTCATCATCTACCTAGATGGAAGGTCTAGTTTGACGTTGGTATAGTGACAGGATGTCAAGCACCATAGTTTTTCATCATTTTTTTTATAACTCAATCATTCACTAATGGTGCTGCATGGTAGAGCTTTAGATGCTTCCCATTGAGAGGCGAGAATTACACTTCTCCACGGTGGTTGATAACAACATAGGCTCTGCCCTCGTAGACCCTTTGGACCACATACAAACCTAGCCAGTTAACGGCAAGTTTACCTTTTGGATTGGAAGCCATGACTTCCTTTTTCTTGACCATCACTAGGTCTCCCTTCTTGAATTTTCATCCTTTCACGAGCTTGTTGAAGCCATTTGCCATGTGGGCTTGGTATACTTGGATGTCCTCTGTGCCTGAAGGCATTTTCCCTCTAGCTCGGCCAATTCTTCAAATCTTCTTTCAGTATTTGTTTGTTCATCACGGGTAATACCATATTGAATGGCGACCCAGAGTGACGAAACTTCCAGCACTATAGGGACTACCGTCTCGGAGTCGTATACAAGTGAGAAGGGTGAACAACCCGTAGGGGTGTTGTAGACAGTACGATATGCCCACAATGCTTCATACATCTTCTCCCCCCAGTCCCTTTTGTGGGAGCTGACGATTTTGGCAAGGAAACCTCCTCCGATGGGACGCTGACCCTTGGTGCGACGGGCCGGCGGACTGGTGCATGTGGTGGACGTGGCAACCGGCGTTCTTGACGGGGCGTTGTCGTTGTTCTCGGCCACAGCTCGGCCAGCAGCAACTTCAGTGCCTCCCGATGTGGGGGCATTGGTCTTGGGCTTCTCGGACGCTTCCACGTCCAGTATGTTGACGAAGGCTACCCCCAGGATGTTGGGGTAGCCCACGACGGGAGGGAAGCTCCCGAAGCAAAGGGGGATGGCAAGATAGTCATTCTTGACGTGGCTTTCAACGACCTGCGGGCCAAAGGAGACCACCATTCTCGAAGTTGAAATGTGCTTTTCTCCGCATGTGTGAAGATGAAACAATCAGTATTACAAGAAGGGGGCCGCAAAGCCCGTACTTCTGGCAAAGAGATGAAAGGTGGATGGGTCCCACCGGGCGTGCCAGACTTGTGGACGCACTTCTCATTAGATTCGCTGGTTCGTTCGTTTATTGGTTTATTAAGTGCATGGGCGTGCCAGTCACCGAGGTGACAGTTTATTCAGGTTTCACGGAAGCCCATGGTGCGCTCGATCTGACCTCGTCAGGTGATTGTGTGGTTCGGGTCGGGACCCAATCCCGCCATGCCATGAAGGCCATGACGTCGTTTACATCCTCCATACGGGAGAACACCTTTGATTAATTGTCAAAATTAGGGGCTCCACGGTCAAAAGGACTAATATTGATTGTGAAAGAAAGAAGCAGGAATAAATCACACACGAGCCTGTGTCGGGACACGGGCAGCCGGGCATGTCAGTCACTCATGGACCTTTTCATATTCGGACGAGAGTCCGTGATAGGGAAACACGGCGAAGACCGGAGTAAATGTACTCAAATGTCTGCCAGGTAGACGGCAATTTTAATGATGATTCGGATAGAGTCCGGTTCAGCAAACGGGTCCGGTTAAATCAAAGTGTCGGCCCGAAGCAAGGCCGGGTCATGGCCATTTCGGGGCAACCCCTGAAACCCAAACCCAGCCTGCGAGGGCGGCCTTGATGTTCCTTTAGCACCGGGTCGCCTTATTTCTGGGCATTTCATTAGGAAATTATCCGGGTACAACAAATGCCCCCCACGGGGAGTGCGTCGGAGGCGGAGACGAGGGCGTACGGCCCGTGAGCCCCTCTTTCTGAGTTGCTGTAGTTGTATTTTGACACTTCATGTGTCTTTTATCTATTGCATTGTATATGTTACTTTCTAGTGACTTGACCATTTTTTCGTGCTTTGTCTTGCAACTATGGCACGATTTGGCCGAGATGAGTGAGTCCCGAGGCACGTGGCTCGGGAGGAGGATCATTGGGAACAGAGGATTGAGTGACCCATGCCTCCGTTGGGCCTGCCAGTTGTTACTGTGGCGAGTGTCGATCAGCTTGACCTGGGACGTACTGCGATAGCTGAGGGCCCCGTCGGTGAGAGGGGGAGCGGAGTTGGGGTCGTGGAGTTGGCCAGAATTTCTGGAGCAGGCGGCTTGTACACCTATGATAGTAGCGGAGGCCACCAGTAATACCCTAGACCCTTATTGAATTCTTATTAGGTCTTTTGGATCCTTTTTGGAGAGTTTCGAATCAGTTTTGTAGCTCCTGAGTTGAGTTTTACGATCTGTGTGAGTTTTTCTCTTGTATAAGTTACGGAACCCTGCAGTGAGTTTATTCCTAAGTTCATTGACGCATGGACGTTACAGCTGTAATGTCCTCTTTGAGAGGATCATTTCGACTATTTTTACATATTTTTATGAATGAGTGGATTCTCGGTACAAAAATCAGAATTTGTGAAAATTAGGAATACTTCCTAATTTCTTCTATTTATAACCCTCACCCTCTCTCTCCTCCCTCATTTTCACCCCCACTTTCTCTCTCTCATTCTCTCTCCTCTCTGGCCTGTTCGGCGCGAGGCGCACACCGTTGCGGAGCTGGCTGAGGCGGGGACACGATGGAGTGAGCCTGGAGTGGGATAGAGTGACAGATTGAGCGTGGCATGGCGCGATCCCTCGGTGGATTTTGAGAAGGCGCAGTTCGTGATTCAGTGGTTTTTGGCACGATTTAGTCACTTCGGTGCACGATTATTTCGGTGGAGGCAGGGAGACGGATCACCTACTTCTCTTGTACGTTTTCCATGCAGTTTTGCATCATTTGGTGCTAAAACGGGCGAGTTTGGGCTCGTTTAGATAAAACCATAGTTTTGTGGAGTTTGTAAGGTTCACTGACAAATGACGACGATTTTTAGATCAGCTAGTGTCAAACGACTCCTTGGAATGTTAGCGTTCCATGGTCGTGGATTTTGAGTCAATTGGCGGTCAATCGGGACCATTATGAGCCCGGGAAGTCCAGTGGTTCCATTTGGGTCGATCGAAGAAATCGCATGTTTCTCGCCGTTTCTCAGCCGATCTGACTCCCGTCAGAGTCTCTGTGTTGTATATCGTCATTATGGTTGTATCCCCTTCGTTTTGGAACGAGCGGGGCATGGAAAGGCCATGATAGGGCCGATCCCATGGTTTGTTCACCGTGACGCCTATGCGGTTTAGCAGTAACCACTCAGCGTCTTGCGCGGCTAGCTTTGGACCGTTTAGTCTAGGTCGATTGGGCATCTGCGCGGTCATGCGACAGACCACCCAATGGATGGCACGGCCAGGTGTGAGCCATCCAGTCCACTTGAGCGGCTGGTTCTCAGTCGTGTCATTTTCCTATTGTGTTGAGCGGCCACGGCTTGACCGCTTAGCATGGTTCACCTTAGGTCAACAGTTTTCTAGCAGTTCATGGGGCGATTTTCCCCCAACCGTGTAGTGTGCCTGAGCGGTCAGTGCCTGACCATTCTAACCCAGTTTGACCGGTTACTGTAGTAGGTCGGTTAGAGTGAACGACCTAGAATGGATTGTTCTGTCTCCTTGGGCAGCCACCTGTGGACCGTCCAGTTCCTTGAGCGGCCCCTTGGTGATCGCGTAGTGAGTTGGGTTCGTTGTGCTGTCAGTTGGCCGTGATGGCTTGTCCCGTGTTCATCTGTCCATGTGTGTGTCCCATTTGACTTGTGTCAAATGTTTAGGATGATTAGGGCGGCGTCTCTAGCGGTTCTAGCTTGGCCTGCTAATGTCCATGAGTTTGTCGGGTGGTCTGACTAGATAGGTCGATTCAAGGTTGACTGAGTGCGGTCTACTTCTTAACTGCTACAGTTCCTTAACGACCCAATCTATGACTGCCAGTGTTCTTGTCTCTGCGTGCGTAGTGGCTCTTCCTTGACTACTTGGTTTGCCTAGCGGCCGAGTGATGGATCGCTTATGCCCAGAGTGTCATTTTCCCGTCGTATTGATTTTTGCTTGTCTTGGCTTGACCTTGTGGTTTGCATGTGACCCATGGATGTCTGTTGGCATCCTATGAGGGCTATGACCATAATGAGATGGCCAGGAGTGCTTGTGTATGGTGTCGTGTCTATGTGTCATTGTCGGGTTCTGGTCAACCCGGTGTGACCCAGTCGTTGACAGGTGACCTTGTGCATGTCTCGACAGTTCTATCTAGTCTGAGATAGGGGTTCTGGATGCCTCGAGGTATCATGTTTTTTTTATTTACGTGTCCAAGTGTACCGAGGGTTCTTGGTGTTCCCTCAGGTCTCTATGAGTCATTTCCAACGGTTGTGTCATTTCCTCTAGCTTAGGATTAGACCGATTGGCGGCTCGTTTCATTTTGTGCGATGATCTTGACATTGAGTCTTGAGACTCAGGGATCATTGTAGTTTCAAGTCTAGTCACCTTGTCCTGAATCTGTCGGCATTTGGTGTGATACCTTTGTGCTTCGTAGTACGTAAGATAGTGCTTTCTTGCCTGTCTGTACTCCAGCACTCGTATTTTGGAGTCTGTGTCTAGTGAGCCTCCACTAGTCGTTGCCTGACGATACGTTTCGGCGTGTCGACCCACCTGGGAGTGGTGGCGTGGCAGTTCCGGAGATATGATTTTTAAGCTAGTTCCGTGGGCCCCAGTCCAACCGTAGCGTCCTACTGAGGGGTATACTAACTAGAGACCTGGCTTAGGCGAGAGCCAGTGTATGCACAAGTGGTCAATGGCATTTGGACTTGCACCGACGGGCGTGACCCTTACTAGTCACTCATTACTGTAGTCATCTTCTGGTTCAGCGTGTACCTCGGGCTTCGTCGCTCTAGGCATCTGTAGAGAGGTACTTGAGGCACAGCATAAGACGTCAGTGGATGCAGCTGGTTGTTCTTCTAGTGAGGAGGTGCTTCCGTCATGTGACTCGTGACTCTCGCATTTCGCACGAGAGTGAGCCGACCACCCAAGACTCAACGTCGATTTCTCAACTGTGCAGATCGACTCGTTTCCCTCACCGGGGATGACCGTGAGCGAGTGCTTCTTATTTTGGGGTATCTTTGTCCCTTCGGGAGCAACGTTAGGTGATGACTTGGTCATGTAGTTGTTGGTCTCGTCGATTCTTTAGTCGTTTCATCTAGTAGAAGTCCAAGGAACGCGTCTACAACATCGAGTCTCTTTGTCGTCCCGCATCAAAATTTTATTTTACATTTGTGTCCTTTTAGTTTACTTTTATATCCTTGGAAAAGTAAGTTTGTAATTGTAACGCTTTATAAGCCACTTTGTTATTCCCTAAAGATCTTTGGGTTTTTATTTAAAAGTTTAGCAGGTCCAGCAAGGGGGCCCCCACTCCTTCCCCATTGGTCCACCTCAGCCCTAGGGGTCCATGTGGAGCTGGTCAAATGCCAAGGTGACTTCTAGAAGGATTCTTTCCTTCTTGGACAAGTCAAGGGGATAATGGGTGAAAAATGTCTAAGATGCCTCCCCTTAAGTCAAGGGGGTGCCCCCTCATTAAAATGACATTTGTATTTTCTTTTTTTAGGCCAATTGACCACATGGAGAAAGAAAATGCTACCCCGTCCCTCTCTCCCATAAAATTCCAACCCCCTCCCCCTTCCTTCCCTTCTATATAAACCCATGTATAGTGTTATGTAAGAGTTAATGATGAAAAATTGGTGAATTTGCCTCCAAGGCCCAAAGGATGCACCCCTCTCTCCTCCCCCTATTGTTCTTCTTCTTCCTCCAGCCTTATAGGGTGTGAGACCCATTCTACCTCTCCCTTTTAGCCTCTGTATTCTTTCTCTTTCGCCGCTGCCATCATTCGTGCCGCCATCGCACTGCCGCTGCCACCACTCTGGCAATATTTTTTATCCTTGATGGGGCAAGTGGTGAATGAGATCGGAGAGGAGTATATTGTTCGAGTGGTCATAGATGATGGCTCAAATTATATGAAGGTTGGAGAGGAGTTGATGAGGACTAGACTGCACCTTTTTTGGATCCATGTGCAGCAATCGACCATAGTTTAGGAAAGTCGTCCTTCGGACAGGCGTTATTTAAATCCATGTAGTCTATACAGACTCGAACTTGACTATTTTTCTTTTTGACAGGGACTATGTTGGCGAGCCAGATCGGATAGATGTAGGGCTCTATAAAGTCCACTTCTAGGAGCTTGTCGACATCAGCATTTACCTTGAGCTCGAGTTCATGTCACATACGCCTTTGAGCTTGCTTGATGGGTTTGTCGTGGGGAGTATAACCAATTCATGCTCTGCCATAGAGGATTCCAACCTGGGTATTTCTTTGTAAGTCCAAGCAAAGCAATCTCTGTATTCGAAAAGGAGTTGTTTGTATGCTTGCTTTTCTTCCTTATTAAGGAGGGCACTGATGAAAATTGGTCGGGACTCATCAGTATCCTCGAGGTTAAGCTCGACTAATTCGTCTACAGTCGCTTGCCCGTCATCTTCGAGTTCTCGCGAGGCTGGCTATAGATCAATGAAATCCTCGTCATTATCCGACCCGGCGACGTGAACGTCATAATATTCCAAGTTGTTGACGACGGAGGAATGGAGTTGTTGGTCTTGGTTTTCAAGTGTTTGTTCATCTATAGGGTTGTTGGAACCCTTACCAAAGCCTGAGCTTTACTGGGAGGGGGTGACAACCCTATGGTGTTGACAAAATAGTAGACTTTGAAGCTTCCTTCTCGGCTACGGGGGAGGCCCATCACACCTCTTCTGGAGACAAGAAGCTGTCCCAAAAGTGGTTCCTTCGCTACAAACTTAGGTAGTGCAAGAGCGGCTAGGGCGAAGATTTGTTTAGTCGACGGCTTGGATCGATTCCATTGGTGAGGTTGTGGGGGAGACACCCAATGACTTTTAATTTGAATGACTCCCGCCTATATTAGGCTTTCAACCTTGTCTTTGAGGACGTAGCAATCCTCTGTAGCATGTCCTAACATTCGATGATACTGGCAGAAGTTGGTTGCTTGACCTCTACTTTCCTTGGCCGGCCTCCAAGGCTCTGGCAACGTTATGAGGCCCCGCGCCACGCAAAATTTAAACAATGGCTCTATATGTGCGGTTTCTATTTGTGGTCTTGCGGCCGATAGCAACTTGATGATTGGCAGCCCTGGGTAGATCGCCAATCTCATGTTAATGGTCTGAGGTTGACCGTTATCAGGTTTCACTGTTTCAAGTTTGTTAGGGCTAGCAGTCTAGCTCCCGACCGCAAATCGATTGGCGGCCTTAAAAGGACTGCCATTCCCTAGAAATGGTCCCAGGGAGACCGTTAGGTTTTTAAGTCGATTCCTAGTAGCGGCCTTGCGGCTTGCCATCTTTTGAAGTAATAGTCAAGGAAATGACCGCCACCAGGATGACTTTTTTGAGAAGATTTCGAGGTGGTTTGGAATTGACGGTCTGATCTTGACCACCAAATCCCAGAGACGGCCCAATGAGGACCGCCATTTGATGTTTGTGGCGTTGGGTAAGACCGTTTCTTGCCTATTCAAGTATGCGAATTACGGCCCTGATAATGCCGCCAAAGTGTAGTAGCGGCTAGGGAGTTGACCGCTATTTGCCCAGTGTATTTCCTTCATTGGTTTAGCTTCCGGTTGGCTTGGCTTTGACCCCTTGGTTAGCCGATTGTTTCGTGGATGTCGTAGACATCCTATGAGGCTGTGACCTGGTTATAGGGTGTCCGGATGTGCCATGATTTTGAATAATGTACCGTGTATTTCGAGAATTGGTTTAAGGATCGATTGGTCTTTGGTCAACCTGGTTGTGACCCAGTGGTTAACACGTGTCCTTGAGTCTCTAGTGTCCTGTGAGGATCGAGACTCTGATTTTGGGATGCATGGAGGTATTGTCTCACCTCGATTTATGTGCCTATGTGATTCGAGGGCTTTGGTGATCCCTCATATTTCGTGTTTTCGTGTTATGCGGAATCGATGTGCAGCCTTGGGGCTGAGAACTTGTGTTTTTTACCGTGGTTTTGGCTTAGGGGATAGACTGATTAACAATGTATTGCCGTGATGTGCGATGATCTTGACCCGAGTCGTGTGACTCAAGGATCGTTGTGTTAGCCAGTCTAGTTGACTATCCTAAGTCTGGCGACAGTTCTGTATGCTACTTCGTGCTCGTGGCACGTCACGGACAGTCCGGGACAGGTCATCTTTGGATCCGTCAGCGCATGAAGGGTTTCGACTCAGGCGCAACGACCGCCGGACGACCCTCCGAACGTTACCTCCCACGACATCGGGCTCGACGCCACTAAAGGCGAGCACGCCTCCCGGGCGCCGTAAGACCCATCAGAGAATCACCTAACTCTGGAGGAACGAACCCTCAATGGAAAACTCCCCACGATCGCGGGCAGACGTTACCCCATGACTTGTGTTCTTCCCTGGTAAGGGATAGGCCCTCGCCACCAAGATAACCTCCTATAAATGGGACTTCGACGGACAGACAGAGAACACGGTGATTTTCACAAAGAAACACACACTCAGCTCCAGACAAGGGAAATGATTGTTGTCCAGAGAGAAAGCCTCTGCCAAGCTCCAGCTGCCCTCCGAGCACCCTTACCGCCCAGCGAGTACTCTGCGAGCGCCCACTGGCCACAACGAGGACTCTCCTTGGAGGCAGTCCGTCTCTCCAAACTTGCTTCGTCATCCCTCAACTCTCTCTCTCATACTCTCCTTCTTGCCGCTTCATCTCCCGCATACTGACTTAAACATCGGAGAGTTATCTCCTGGGATAACGTCTGGGGATCCTTCTGACGCCCATCGTTTCTGCTGTTTGTAAGCTTTCACGAGTGTCGAGCGATCTTCCCCAACAAATAAATACAAAAAAGTGGTACGAGACTTAGAAACCAATTTTTTGCCTCTACATGATCGAAGTATATGGTAAAATTAATAGAGATTCTCTTACATATTTGGGTCATTATCATCAATTAGGTTCTTTGTGCCTTCTAGATAATCAGATGAACTGATCATATTCCACCACGGATCACCCTACAGGTTGAATCACCAGATTGTTCTCCACTCCCCAGTCCATGATCAATCAATATTATGAGAGCTGAATCGATTGCCTTGGATATATACCAAATGTTTTGTGGCATCAAAGATGGGATAAACCTCTGTTCTCATCTGGTGGGAGGAACATAGTGGTGGTAATATATAATAGTGTTGGGATTTCTTTACGAAAATTATTGTTAGACTCGATAGTCCTATCGGGTATATCCGGTATCCAGGATCCGGTTCATCACAACAGCTGACCATGAACAAAGAGAGACTCCCTCAGAAAGAGCTATAGATAATCCTCATAGTTGCAAAAATAAAGCAGAAGATGTCGCGGGTCTAGTGCACTGATAATGAAATCCTCCTTGAAGCCGCAACTGTTGGTAAGGTAAGACCTGATTTCCAGAAATGCTGGTCGGCCATGAGGAGTACGAGCCACAAGGGAGTAGGAAAATGGTTGCAGAGGCGCCGACATCTCCTCATTACTGAAAAAGACTACTGGCTCCACACAGTCCATCACAGTAGGCACGTGAACAGAGCCTTGGATCGCATGCGGCTTTATGGACGAAGCAAGGACTTCAGTAAAAGAATGACTAAGACCTGGGGCTTTATCTATGGAAGGACTGGTCGAGGAAGAAGCAATCAGAAGGGGAGCAGAGGGGGGCACCGAGTCGCCCCCCCTGGGAAGCCATGGACGCACGCCGGAAGGAAACCCTAGTGTCGGCATCGGAAGGAGTCTATTGAAGATGATAAGTCATTGATTAATTGAACATAAACATGATCCTATATGCGCAGTCTTAGTAAAACATCAAATATAAATCTTTAAATTGACGGGAAGAAGAGGACTTTTGTCCCTAACATCATGTTTAAGCCATTCATTAGATAACCTACCTCTGGGCTAGGCTTTAAGCTTCAAATTCCTGAATGAAAGGAAACCCTAGTTCTGCACGTCCAGTGCTAAACCAGTAACTTCTCGCCCCTCTATCTCCTGACATAAAAATGTAAAAATTAGAGGGTAGATAGAAGACATAATGGGGAATAAAAAGTTCTAAAGGCACTTCGTCTAAATACCTTGTTTAGGGCTTCTATTCCCCTGATCTTCATGGGTCCGTTACACAGGTTCCTGGGTCACTTGTGCAGAACCAGTGACTTTGGAAGCCTCTTTCTCCCTGACGACCTGATCTCCTAGAATGAAATTTGGAAGGAAGTTACACCTTAGTATTGTAAACAAAATCGTCTAAAGAATATACCTCTAATTTTGCCAGTCCCACGTCAAAAAAAAATTGAAAAAAAAACAGCACTCAAGGTGTGCTCCAAGCATTATCCGTCATAAATATATAGATAATTTGAATATTATGCAACTGTTACTAATCTTTCAAAATTAAGATTTTATGCACATTTGAACTCCATTGAGAACATGCACGAGTAGAACAGAGACTTAGACCCATATACTCTTGTAATCTTTCGTATTAGATACTGTCACTACTAAAATTTCATATACTCTGTATCGTTGGAAGACATGGTCTGTGTCCCCTACTATCACCAGTATTTCTCTACCATAACTGAAGTGGGTTAACTCTTACCCATACTGTAAGATGGCACTATGCTCGTATCCAAGTTTAATAATCTCAAAGAAAAAACTTTTTTATCAAAAGCGTATACCACATAAATCTTGCCCCGTGACGTTACCATGTCAAAGTCAGTGACATTGGCCAATGGAACTACGGGATCCGGTACAGATACAAATTGTACCCAAATTCGATAAGAAAAAACATCATCCATCTTTTGTTAGCACGTGCCTCTCGGAAACTACAACCAAATCTAAAAATTCTCTTTTGGCCTGTTTGATAAATGAATAGGGCAGCTCTTCGCCGGTTACATGTCAATCACGATGTCTTTCGATAATATCACTGAATGGGTTTGATAGTAACCGGGTTACGTATGGTAGAACAAACCATTTCCTTCTTATTACTTCTGTCAATCTGGGATTACGTATCCAACTTGCCAGGGCGAATACGAAGCGAACACAGATAAGTTATTCTTATCCATTTAACAAACGGACCCTTTGGGCACATCCGAATAAGGTAACCCGCCAGACGAGAGAGTGAGCGGTGGGCCCCACTCTCTCCTCACACCCAACTGTGCTAATCGGGTACGATTATTGCGTTCGACCCCGGCCTATTTGACATCCAAGTAGGGTAACCCACCAGATGAGAGTGAGCGGTGGGCTCCACTCTCTCCTCACACCCAACTGCGCTAACCGGGGTCGGTTAGCGCGCTCGACCATTCGGGGTCGAGCACGCTAACCGTACCCAGTTAGCAAAGGCGTTTCTCTTTTTCTTTGATGCCCAGGCCTCCACGGTACGGATAATGACAGTCCGACATGAAACCATCATCACTATGTTGGAAGTGGGCCATTTTAGGCTTTTCTTCTATTTCTTTGTTGCTAGGGGCTCACAGTCAAACCCGCGATAGTGTACCTTAGAAGCACCTTGACGTCCCACGATTTCTATCGTATCGTGGTATATTGTGTTGTTCAGATTTTGTGCATCAGCAAGTACTCGAACAGGGGTACCGGACGGGATCCCCACCTCTCTCTTATTTTCTTCTTTAATTCTTGTTATTTTTTCTTCTTCTCTTCTGGTGCCAGGGCGACTGGTTGGAGCTTTGATGAAGGGGCCGGTAAGACACACCGGGTGAAGGTGCAGACATGGCACCTCTGATTTTCTTCTTTTTCTTCTTCTTCTTTTTCCTTTTATTTCTTTTCCTCCTCTTTCTTTCCTTCTTTGCCCGCTGTGGGACTTTGTAGAAGTATTTATATTGTCACCTCGACCTATTTTCTTTTGACTGCTTGTACTTGTCTTGGCGAGTCTTGTCGCTCTTAATGGCAAAGTTTAGGCGTCAACACCATCGCCATCATCCTCCCTCTTTCCCCCTCTCTCGCGATATGCCTCTCTCTCCCTCTCCATGCTCCCTCTCCCGTCGGCCACTCTCCCCTATTGTCCTCTTTCTTCTTCCTCTCCCCAGCCTCCAGCCATCTCACACACTCCCGCCCTCACACACGCACAGGGAGGGGCTCAGCCCCCTCCATGCTCCCCTCCATATCCCAGCCTCACACGCGCACATGCCCTCACACATCCACCCACGACACACCTCACACATGCACACTACATGGAGGGGCTCAGCCCCACCCTATCTCCCTCACATACGCATAGATACACAGGGGCTCAACCCCCAGCCTCATTGTCTTACACATGCACACACATATATTTTTCTAATTTTATTTTGTTTTGTGAAGGGCAATCAGCATCGGGGATGGCAACGGGAGAATTGATCAAAAAAATTCTACTAATAAATAGTAAGCAAAAAATTTAATTTTAACTTATATATTATAGGCGATTCCCATCCCGGTAGAGGAGTCTCTTCCGGTAGTGGCAGACTGGCATTTAGAAATTGACCGTCTTCATCCATATAGGACTTTCATCAGGAGGGAGTATAGGCGGGAAGGCCTATATACCAATACTCCCTAGATATTTGCCCTGCTCCATTCACATGGGCTTTCTATTACTGGCTCATTGGAAGCCATCCTGGGTCACCAACTTTTGATATCCTTCAAGTATGCTGACGGCTGGGGCCTGGACTACCTCAGTCTGGCTTATCACCTATCTTCTTGTGGCCATGAGGATTTGGCACTGCTGGCCAAGAAGAGCGAGAAGATAGGTGATATTTGCTGACTTATTCGTGAGGCGACTTCTCGAGATGAGGTGCCTTCATTACTGTATTGCCTGCTCACTCCTTTGTATATGGGGCCGCCAGGTACACTTGTTCTTTGTTCCAGCTTTGAGTTGATTCTTTCATATTCAACATGTATCTTTCTCACCCATACTCCTTTGCAACTCACCTCACTCTGGAGGTGACTCGGCATTATAGGGAGCTGATTTCTAGGGCGTAGAAGCCTTCATATTTTAACATCCTTGAGTCGGCCCCGACCACGACGCCATTGCCTCCTGGCGACTCATGGAAGTGTCCCAGGTCCCAGGTTAAGGAGGCCATTAGTGAGGCCAAGAAGGCGAAGACCTGGGATACACGAGCGCGCCGGAGGAGGGTTGCGGAGCAAGAACCAGATGTTGTTCCTCCTCTGGTTCCTTCTTTTGTTGA
Organism: Amorphophallus titanum; assembly: GCA_024336825.1. Taxonomy (NCBI): domain Eukaryota; kingdom Viridiplantae; phylum Streptophyta; class Magnoliopsida; order Alismatales; family Araceae; genus Amorphophallus; species Amorphophallus titanum. Next base: position 67,580 of record JANBPO010007754.1, on the reverse strand, counting down.
GTTTAAGGCTGCTTGGACACAAGGGCCTGAAGATGAAGGTAACTCTCCTCATTCTTCCATGACTTGTTTGTTTATTTCTGCCATTTTGCTGATCATCCTTTTTGCAGCTGTTGGCACTGTTTTTGCTATTGTTGGGTTGGAGGCGGTGACGGGTGCTGTGGCCCGAGGGGGAGAAAAGGAAATCCCTCCAGCCTCCATTGCAAGAGATTTACCTTCACTAACACCCCATCAGGAGATGGAAGGTAACTTGTAGTTTGTCCATACAACTCTGTGGCCCACCATGTCTTTAGTCAGGTCTTGACTGTTTATTGCTTTTGTTTCCAGCTAATAGTCAACCCACGACGCTCCTTGCAGTTAAAGCCGTGAGAGGAGCTGCTGCTGGGGAGCAGGCGATTTCTAGGGAAGAGCCCCAAGATACTCCTCAGGTTGATACTCCTGAGATAGAAATTGTGGAAGAGACTATTGCTAAAATAGCTGCCCCTTTCAACAAGGCGCCTGCCCACGTACTTGAAATTTAAGAGCAGGCCGAAGAGTCTTCCTCCTCTGAGCAAGTTGACTACGACAGTGACTCCAGCGAAGCGGATCTCCCACCGACCGACACGGAGACTGAGGATGCTGGGGCTTCTTCAGCTTACGAGAGTGACTTCTTGACATTTAGCCCTCCGAGGCTGCCAGGTTTTGAGCAAGGGCCATCATACCCGATTGCAGGAGGAGGGTCGACATCATCGGAGGCCACTCTTGGAGGCCTGAATATAGTGCCAGTCGAGGTATGGAGCTTTCCCCCGCCTGTCTGCAGCCTTTCTTGTCACTTCCAACTCAGCTGGTTGACATATATATATGTGATGCAGGCTGAGGTGGCGTCGCCGGCTGTGACAGTGCAGATACCTCTTCCTGATTTAGTGGCGGGCCAATCAACTTTTCTACCAGTGCTGCGGCCCATTGCCGTACGACTTCCACAGACTTATGAGACAGCAGCATCACTGGAAGGGCCCAGAGTGATTATGGAAGTTGGTGGTCGGATGGAGGTCGCAGCATCTCAACCCTTGGCTGCGGACGAAGGATTGCTACTGGAGTAGAGTAGCCTCCCGGAGATAGAAGCGGGAGAGATTATTGAAGAAGAGGCTGATGCTTCTAAGGCCTTGGCTGTCATTGAGGAATCTTCTCCCATGGAAGCCAGTGGGACTGCATGTGAGGAGCGAGTATCCTCGGCTATCGAGATGGTCGGCACGGCTTCACCTCAGGGGGCAGGCAAAGAAGTTATTGTAGTTGAGACTTCTCCAGTTGTATCAGCTACAGTTGTTGAGTCTAGCGTTGGTGCCTCGCAAATTCTACCGTTGACGTCCTTCGGGATGAGCGACGATATCTGGGCTGAGGTGGACAACAGAGTGGACTTTTCGATTCCCGAGACTTCGCCACTGGGTTTACAATTTTCCAGTGACATGGTGTGGCAGTCTCTAGATAATCTTCAACGAGCCATGTTAGCTTCCCCGAGCCTGACTTATGCACAGTTGAGGAGTCTGATAGAACACCTCTCCTGCTCATTATTGGCATGCGGTTGCCCGATGGAGGACTGGACCCCACGGGTCACCATGTTGCTAAAGCATGCCCACAGGCGGGAATACCTCAACCGCGAGATGTCTGATCAACTGACGGCCATGAAGTTAGAAAAGGCTGACTGTAAAGCCACTACTGCCTCATTGAGGGGGACTGTGGGGCGACTGAGAGATGCTGCCAGCACTACTTCAGAACACCAGTCCTTCCTCACAGTGTGGATAGTGGAGCTACGTGCAGAACTTGCCAAGGCCGAAACCGAACTGCAGGAGACCGAGCGCCTAGAGGTTCAGACTATGGAGGAAGCTGACCTAGCTAAAGGGCAGCTCACCTCTCTCGAGGAAAAATTATCGCAGCTGGCGACTACCGAGTCTCGACTGCAGGAGCTGACTCAATATCCTTCCTTAGGCCTCTTGGACTCAGAAGACATTTTTCGACGCCCCCTGCTGTAATCTTCCCTCTTTGTTCTTATCTTTTAATGACTTTTGATCCCCTTTTTGTCTTCGGAGCTTATGTATATTGGGGGATGCCCTGAGTAAGGATGTATTCTGACACCTCATATCAATGAAATATATTTATTTGTCACTTCAATTATGACCTCTTTCTTCCTTTTCTTTTCTTTTCTCACCCCAGCCGATTAGCTCAGTCTAGGGATATAAGTTACTAGCACAGGAGAGCGCTCACGACTTCAGCGAAGGGGTGAGGTGTTCGCTCCATCGCAGATTAACTACTCCTGGAATCGAGCTTTGGCCAAGGTGGGACATAAATAAAGTAGGCGCATGCGCCCTATTCATTTCTCCGATGGTGATGAAAGCTAAGAGTGCGGTTCATTAATCGATATGGGTTAAATGTCGAAGCACTGGTAGTTCATCTATTAACGAGGACGGAAGGTCCAAGTTAAGGGGTAGCTGACCGGGGAGGAGGAGTGCACCAAGGAGATGGTGATCTTCACCAGAACTTTCATGGGATGAATCTCCCATGATTCAGTGGTTCGATAGATCCGGATGAGGTCAAGCATTGGCTGAAAGAAATGGATCGGATCTTTGAAGTCATGCAATGCAGTGACCAAGAGCGTATTCTTTTGACTACTTTCCAGCTAGAGCGTGACGCAAGAACGTGGTGGGACGCTGCAAAAGCCACATTGGGAGACCAGCAAGTGACATGGAAGGAGTTCGAGGAACTCTTCAACAGCAAGTATTTCTCAGACCAGGTGCAAGAGAGGAAGGCAACAGAGTTCACTGCTTTAAAACAAAGAAACTTATCTGTTGCTGAATACAAAGCCCAGTTCTCCAAGCTATCTCGCTATGCGACTCATTTAGTATCTACCAAAAAGATGAAGGCCAATCGATTTCTTAATGGTTTGAAGCTGCATTACATCAACAAGTTGGCACCTATGGAGATCCAGACTTATGCCGAGATGGTAAGAAAAGCTCAAGTTATTGAAGATACCCTAGAAATGGCAGAAAGGATCTGTGGGAGAAACTCTAAGAAGGAACAGACCACTAGTTTCTAGAATTTCAAACCCAGTAATGGCAAGAAGAGACCCAACAGTGAGTCTAGTTCATGGAAAGATAAGGTGCCGAAGAATGGTGATAAGAAGCCTAGCCCGGTTGTACCATCCGAGGCCCTTTGCAAGTACTGTGACCATTCTGGTTACAAGATGGAAGAATGTTGGCGCAAGTTAGGCACTTGTCTACGCTGCGAAAGCCAGGACCATCGTATTCCTGAGTGTCACCTCCTGTCTGACCAAGCTACACCAAACAAATCGCAAGGAGATCAGAAGCGACAGGGCAAGCTTCAAGTCCTACAGGAAGCAGAGACTGGAACCACCGAGGAGGGTGGACTTGTTGAAGGTACACTTGTTGTTTGTGATAAGCCAGTATTTGTTCTATTTAATACCGGAGCAACGCATTCCTTTATTTCCTGGAGTTTTGCTAAGTCCTTAACTGTGAACCCTGTGTTAATGAATTCTCTATTGGAAGAACTCAACGTCATATTTGAAAGGCTGTGGTAATTTGTGCTAAAAATGAACGCGATGAAATGCACATTTGGCATTTCAAGTGGGAAATTATTCGGCTTTGTCGTCAAATATCGAGGAATTGAAATAGATCCCTCCAAGATCAAAGCTATCCAGGAGCTGCCCCCTCTAAAGAATTTGACAGAATTGTGGCCATTGCAAGGCCGATTAGCCTACATCTACAGATTTATTTCCAATCTGTCCAAACGATGCCAGCCATTCCACAAACTAATGATGAAAGATGCCCTAATTGACTGGAGTCAGGAGTGCTAAAAGGCCTTCAACTAGCTAAAAGAATATTTCAATACCCCACCTGTGTTGGGGGCACCTATCAAAGGGCGGCCGTTGATTCTATACATAGCCGCTACTGAATGTTCACTGGGGGCAATGCTAGCCTAGAACAATGACGAGGGAAAGGAGTAGGTGCTTTACTACCTCAGTTGAAGATTAGTGAGGGCAGAGTCAAAATACACCCCGATTGAGAGAATTTGCCTTGCATTGATCTTTGCGGCCAAGAAGATGAGGCACTACATTCAATCCACTGAAGTGTAGCTGATATCAAGGGCTGATCCAATCAAATACATACTGTCACAACCAGCTTTAAAAGGATGACTGGGCAAATGAGCCGTCATCCTGGTGGAATTTGATATCACATATGTACCGCAAATGGTCATTAAAGACTAGGCCATAGCTGATTTCTTTGCAGCACATCCGGTGCCCGAAGATTCTTTGTTGATTACAAAGCTTCCAAATGACGAAACACTTGAAGTGGACCAAGCCTATCAAGCCGTATGGCAGCTTTACTTTGATGGGGTGTCCAAAACAGATGCATCCTAGACAGGGCAAACAAGAATAAGGGTCGGAGCAAGGATCGTCCTTAAGTCCTCGGAAGGAGAAGTATTGTACACATCGTGCTCTATCAACAAACCTTGCACAAATAATGAGGCAGAATGAGGTCTAGCTCCACGGGAGGGTAGACATGAGATGTGATGGGAGGGATTGGTCCCTCCTTTAGCCATCTAGCCAAGTAATATCAATATAATGCTTTTGAGAGGTAAATGCTTTTTGATAATGAGCCATAGTAATATCTTCCATTTCCTGTTTATCTAAAGTAAGAACACCAGATGCATTTCGGAGGTGAGAAATGAGATTGCGCCTCTGGTTAGTCGCTGCTATCATGTGAAAAAAATTGGTATTTCTGCCACCTTCCTCAAGCCAACGAACTCTAGATTTTTGTCTCTAGAAAGTTTCTTATTGAAGTAGGCAATCTGCAAGAACATTCTTAGCAGTCTCCAGAGCAGTCAGGTTTGCTTGATTAGAGAAATTATCATATAAATGCTCAGTCTGAAGCACAGCATCCTCCGCTACCATTAGGTTCTTATGAACATCACCAAAAACCTACTTATTTCAATTTCGGAGCATGTATCTTAAAGATTAGAGCTTAAGGCAAAGAGTAGTAATAGCAGAAGAAGCAATAGGACTGGTTCTCCAACATTGATCGACAGCCTGTAAGAAAAGCTCATGACTAGTCCACATTTGTTGGAAATAGAACCTGCTCTTGAAATTGTTGGGCAACACTAATTTAACAAGAAGAGGCACATGATCTGAAGCCTCCCTAGACAAATGTTCCACCATGATTGGGAAAAGGTTCAGCCAATTTGCATTGATGAGAACCCTGTCCAATCTAGCCCAAATCCCCATCCTGCCTTGTTGATTAGTGTGCCATGTATATTTAGATCCCATATAACCAGCATCAGATAAACCACTGTCATTGACACAGTCCTTAAATTCAGATATGGATTTCAAGCAAGGTGTATTCCCCCCAATTTTCTTATCAATATCAAGGATGCAATTGAAGTCTCCAGCCACAATCCAAGGGCCATGAAGCAGGGAATTTACATGATTTAGAGATGCCCACAGTGATTGTCTTTCAATAGTAATGCACTTGGCATAGATAAAGGATGCATAAAGACAGACAAATTAGAATTGGATTGCTTCAAAGAAATTTACTGATCATCCTGATAGATAATTGAAAATTTTAGAGGTTCTTTCCACATGGCCCAAATATGAGCATTCTTGTCTTGATTAGCAAGGACCCCATACTTAATGAGTAGACAACTCTTGTCAATTGTAATGTCTTGCAATTTCTAGTCTTATTTGGCCTCTAGAACACTTGTGATCTTGTGTAAGCGCAACAAACCACAAAGTCTAGTTAGGTTACACCCATTATTACGCGGTGAGCATGGATTTGTGATGCAGCCCTTGTGGTCACACAACAAAGCTACACTAGTCCTCCACCCCACACATGACATAAGCATGCCGTAGTTTAGGTCACTAGCCCCTTACTGGGTCAGCCTTGTAGTAGCACAACAAATCTTCCCAGGTTTAAGACCAACTCACCCAAACTATAATAATGGAAGGCCACGTAGGTCATTCTCAATGCCTCACGTTTACAACCTAATATTGAACGAAAGGGGGAATTTATTGATTTAATTTGGTCTCATTAAATAGTGGTATATAATATATATATCGCATATATATATATATCATATCTACTAGAAATAGATTCAAAATCTATTTGAAAACAAGCAAATAAGAAACACATGCGATGCATGAGTATGAATAGCTTATTGTGACCTGACTACAGCCAGATAGTCAGTCACCAACCCTTAAATATCATCACATGATAAACCATACATATCACATGCATATCGGGGCTTAGATGGAACCTAGTGGCATACAACTTGCAGCCCGATGAAATAGCACCTCCTGTTGATGGATCATCCTCGACCTCACTTACACGCCTCCGCTAAATATTCAAATATATTAACATGTACTAAACTAATGCCAACTAGCTGAATATTACATTTAATATAAAATAAGATGCCTTATGGTGAGTACATAATCGAGAGGGAGGTAGAATTTATTACACGGAATTTAGAGAGAGGAGGGAGGCACGCAGGTCCCATAAAATAATCCATTAACATAAATAAACCATTCACCATTCATCACATGAATGCATCAACCATATCTAAGTGCTGTCCATATTCACCCAATCATCGCACCCATGGCATGCTCAAACAAAATTTTATTTTCTTAAAATAAAATAATTTTGGCCTTAAAACATGGGTTTCAATCAAAATCAGAATTTTGATTATTGGGAGTGGAGGGAGATTCGAAATTTGAATTCATCTTGGGAGAGGGGGGTTAGAGAGAGAGAGAGAGGGAGGGAGAGAGAGAGAGGAGGAGAGTCACACTCCAACTAGAGGGGAGGGAGGATTCACTCAAAATTGACTTCAATCTCTCAAGTATCAAATTGTTACAAATGGGAGAGGGTTGGGTCCTATTTATAGGCACCCAACTCTCTACAAGACCAAAATGCCCTTAGCCTTTACGCAAAAGACCAGCACTATCCTAAACAACCAACATGGGCCCAAACTAGGATAGAAAAGCCCAATTAATAGAAAACAAGGGAAATTAGACTCATGACCACATGACTCAATAAAGAAAATACATAAATAAGACCTTAATAAAAGGAAATTAACATGTGATCACATAGTTGGACCTCCTCAAAGTGATGCAGGTGATCTGAGCCAAAGAGTGCACTATGAGATGCCCTCATCAAATCCCTTGGGGTGGGGAGAACTCGACCTCGTCGAGTATGGGTCCGCCTGACTATGGTAGCACTCCAAATTGTCCGGGTCAAGGCGCAGTAGGTCCTCCCGGCTCACCCAAGTGTCCTCTGTCAGGGGATAATTCTTCCACTTCACTAGGTAGCGCTGGTACACCTTGTGCCTGGTAATGGTACTCTACTCATCCAGTATTATCTCTACCTGCTCACGTCGGTCTCTCAAGCTAGGAAGTGGGGTCCTACCGTGGGTGTCTCTCCCAATGTGGGGTAAAGGCTCAAGCTCCTTATTGGGTCCCACCGCGGGGCCCTTGTAGGGTACCAGGTCCGCCACATTGAAGGTAGGGTATACCCAAAAACTCTCAGGTAAGTCTAGCTCATAAGCGTTACTGCCAAGTCATCTCAGAACTTGAAAGGGTCCTGAACCCCGTGCCCTCAACTTAGAGGTAGGCCCCGGAAGGAGCCGCTCCGTCCTCACCATCATTGAGTCTCTCACTTGGAACTCGCGGTGATGCTGTTGGGCATCTACCAGCCTTTTGTAGGCCTCATTACTTTTCCCTATATACTTGCGGATGTCATCATGCAATTCTTTGATAAGCAGCTTCTGGGAATAATGTGCAAACCCAGGCATTGAAAAAGTGAAGTGGACCAACTGTCCGCAGATTCCTAGGAAGACGAGATCGATACAAGTCTCCCAACATTTTATATATTAAGCACAATGCAATCGGGCATAAGGAGAGCTTCGTGCCCCATGCTATCGGACAGGCAGGGTAAATTACTTCAGCCCTAATCACGCTCTCGTCACCCTGTGGAAGAGCGAAAGAGCAAATTCAGTAAGTCAAATATGCAGCACAATAGGTGACTGCGTCAATGCCAACAAGATTAGGTCCTCCTCGTTGACCTTCCTTCAGTGAGGGAGGGAAAGCAGCTTGCTGCCAAACCCTCTTCTTTCGCTGAGCAGGAGCCGACGCTACCGAAGGGAAGTCTTCATATTTTCGCTCCCCTCTGAAGAAATACTGAAGCCAGGTGCCCATCCTCATGCGCCTCTTCTCTCCAGGCTTGCATGCTTCGCAGGTATCGTACGAAGAACGGCAAAGAGTACGATACGCCTTCATCAGATATCAGTAGGCGAAGCCAGTCAAATATCGCCCCTCACTGTCAGTCTGAGCTTTCAGCCAATGTAGCCAACAAACTTCCTCATATGACTCACCGTCAATCGGGAGGCCGCTTAGTTGGGAGAGACTCCAAAGGTCTAATGACATTTCTCCCTCTGAAGTGTAAAAGGTGTTGACTCTGGGCAGAACACCTCAATCATACCGCAGCAGAGGCCCTTGAAAATGGGATAGCGATACCTCAACGCATACACATTGTGGTACACACCGGCCTTAATCAGGATTGGAATGTAATGCTGCAAAACATAGTCAGTGAATTCCACTGCTCCTACCAGGAAAGCATGGGTGTCAGTAGCCTTCATGTCAGCAAACCAACCCACAGAAATCTGGTGCTTGAAGCGCACTACTAAATAATCCAACAAAAATGGCTCTTCTCTGTACCCCCACTTCAGTGGGGCTAAGAATAAGCCAAAAGATGATTTCTCCTGGTCGATATGACCTGCAGCTTCATTCCATCTGGCCAGGATAAATTCGGGGGCTCTAGTCAATCTTCGGTGGCCGAGTGGACGCCCCCCCCCCATTCCTCTTCCTCTTCTCCGTCCGTCGAACGCCGCTGTCGAAACCACCCGGGCTGTCGTCGCCGTCATCGTGGTGAGAAGACGGGCACGGAGGCTTTGCCCTCCTTCCTCTTCTCTCTTCTTTGTTCTTCTTTTCCTTTTCTCTTCCCCCGTTCTCCTCTTTCCTCTTTGCCTTCGGGGTGACAGAGCCCTAAACTCCCCTCCACCTTCTTCTCTTCCCTCCTCTACTCTTCCTCCCCCCTTCCTTCCTCTTTTCTCCCCTCTCTTCCTCTTCTTCTCCGGCACCGGGGAATGTTGCTTTGGGTATCGCCAGTGGTGTCGACGAAGGGGTGAAGGGAGGTGCATTGGTGGGAGATGGCGCGGGTGTGCTGGGGAGTAGTGCCAAGGGGCGTACCGGGGGACACCTGTCGGAGTGTGCCAGGGAGGAGTGGTTAGGGTGTACCGGGGAACAACACTGGGGGGGTGTGCCGGCGAAGACCTTGGGTAGTGTACCGGGGGAGACCCTGAGGGTGCACTGGGGAAGCCCATAGGGGGTGTACTGAGGAGGACGTCCCATGGTGTGTCGGTGAAGCACCTTGGACCGTACCGGGGAAGACCACTCAGTGGTGTGTCGGCGAAGCCCGCAATAAGGCGTGCCGACGGAGGTCCGCTTGGGCTGCACCGGGGAAGACCCCTCAGGGCATGCCGGGGAAGGGACGCCATAGAGTGTGCCGGTGAGAGTTGCTCCGGGGTGTACCGGGGAAGGGCCACCCGGGGGGTGCCGGCGAAGCCCCCTCAGGGTGTGCCAGTGAAGGATGGTCATGGCGTGCCGGCGAAGGGGGAGAGGAACACTTCAGCCAAAGGACTTCTGGTGTTGCCCTGCGGGGCCCACCACCACTTTGTTGGGGCCGTCACTTCTTGTGGGCATGCACCTGTGTTTCCCCTTACGCCTTTGGCCTAGGGGAAACTCTGTCGAAATTTCATCAGAAATTGACGGAGTCTTGGTCATTTCAACAATAGTCCCCTTATAGCCCTCATTCTTCATCATCTCATTCATTGATTGAACGATCCAACCGGTTCGAAACGAACCACCTCATTGACCGGTTTAATTACAGGTCCAATTCTGATAACATTAAACCAAACTGCACAGAAGATCAAAAGGTCACCTTGAGACCGTTGAGGACTGAAACGGTCTCCCTTGGGACCGCCAGACGGGGTTAAACGGTCATCTCATGACCGCTAAGCCCAAGGATTATTCAACGGTCAAAACGTAACGGTTAGAAACACCTCGGGAGTCACGCTGGCTCCACGAGAAAAACGGTCGGCCAATTGGCCGCCGCAGATGGGTAGCTATCGATCGACCGACCGCATACCCTGCCGACACTCCATGGTCAACATGCGGTCACTCTGAGGGCTGCCTACTAACAAAAACGGTTCCTGTTAGGATCGTTTTCTTCCCAGAAAATCGAGAATGACAAATCACGGTGGAATTTACCATTCCACGCCCCGATCACCCCCGGGTGATGGGGAAATAAAGGGGAAATCCTTCCCCATGCCTCTAGACATCCAATGGTGTCCTCAAACCATCAAATAACGCGATGAAACACTCGATCAGGCGCTCGATCCCCAAAACATGATTTTCCCTTCCCGGCATGAAATAAGCCACTCTCGACCTCCCTTCGGCCTAGAAATCGCGGGGAAGGTAATTATCTAGCTAAGGATCCGTCACCCTACCTCAAGGCCACTCGAAACGTGACGGATCGTCGCCGATCCACGAAAAATCACTTTGAAACCCTTGAACTCCCACGAACTTCCACGAATAGCACACCACCACGATCGCCTCACCACCGCCATCGCCGCTGCGCCATCGCCTCACCACCGTCTGCAGCCGGAGGGAGGTGCCGCCGCGGTCGCCGCCGGAGGGAGAAGAGAAAGAAGGGGGGCGTCGGTTCTCACGGGGGAGAGAGGAGGAAGAAGAGGAAAGAAGAAGAATATAGAAAAGAAAAAGAAATGGGGTTTATGTAGAAAATCTTGATTTTTCAAAAAATATGAAAAATAGAAAAATATATTTCTTCGATCCTCGGAACACGCCGGTCGCACCGGTACCATCCAAAAGTAGGAGAACTATTTGAGTCGATTTTTTATTATTTTATCATCAATTGAAGTTAAACTTAAGTCCTCACAGATTCGCTCATTCCTAATCTTATCTTTCTTAATTCTACCATACATATATCTCAACATCCTCATCTCTACTACTCACATTTTGTGAATATGTTCTTTTATTATTGTCTAGCTTTAGGTACCATATAATAAAGTAGGTCTCACAGTCATTTTATAAAACTTCCCTTTAAGTTTCATAGGTATATGATGATTACAGAGGAATACTGATGCACTTCTCTATTTTAAACGGCATGTCTTAATTATGTGTGCAATATCATCATAAATCCCCTCATTCTCTTGTGTGATAGATCCTAAGTACCAAAAATTACTACTCTTAGGAATATTTTATCTATTAACTAGAACCATGTCTTCTTGTGTCACTCTCCGATAACTAAAATTATAGTATGTTAGTAGTCGAACACACCCTAGAAGGGTGAATAGTTGTGACAATGTAAAGTAGTCACATATTAAAGGTTTCTGAGTTACGTAGTGGAATAAATAGATAAATAATGCAGTCAAACCACAATAGACATAAGATTTATATCAGTTCGGTCAGCCATGTAACTTCCCCACGTCCAGTCCCCCTGCAACTCACGTGGGGTATTCCACTAACCTTCTTAAAGGTTACAGCAGCTGTTTTTCAGGGCCAGCTCCCTATCTGATCTTACAGGACTCAATAGATCCTAGTGATTTTTCAGGAACCACCAACCTAGCTGATTTTGATTAGGTCTCAGTCAACCGAATAGTCACACCTTATGACTTCATTTTTCTGGTGATTTCGCATCAAGTATTTTTTCAAGAATTAGTCACCCAACTGATTTTGATCAGGTCTCAGTCAACCAACAATCACCAATAGTGACTTAGTTTTTTTTGTGATCTCGCACTAGCTAACCTTCAAGGGACTAGCCACCCAATTGATTTCTATAGTATCAGCAGACCAACTAGCCACATTAGGTGCTGGTTATATAGAGCAATGAATGCTCTTCCCAACTATCCTTCGAACAGAATAACAAAGAGTAAATACAATCATTTGACTCAAGGACCGTTTGATTAGTAGGTCTAGTTGACTACCAGGAGTCTAGTGGCATCGTGCCACCCGTGTTTCGAGTTACTCAAGATAGACTTGTGTACAGCCTGTTAGTACACTGATAGTTTCTTTTGAGAGTCTTTCTCTCGAGTCACTTTCTCACTAGTCGTAGCTTATCTGGGCATGCGTGTGCCCACCCACCTGGGAGTGGTGGAGAGCTAGACTCGAGAGAGATGATTTTTAGGCTGGTTTGCCATAGGGCCTCTCACTGTAGCGGCTCGAGTCTGGGCCGGGAGGAAAACCAACTAGAGGGCCTGACGTAGTGCAGTCAGTCAGTGTGTGCATACATGGTCGGGGACTTCAGATGTGTACTGACAAGCATGGCCCCGACTAGACCCTTGTTCTGTGATTACCAGTATGGTGTCTTAGTCTCCGCCTTGGGCGAGTAGGGAGACACCTAAGGCATGGACTAAGACATTATTGGAAGCATCCGGCCTTGCTTCTAGTGGGTAGAGCTCCTGTCACCTGAGGGTTTTCGACTCAGGTTCTTGTCGAGGAGGTGCATTGTTTGGCGGCTCGAAGTCCTCGTTACACGTAATCGAGACATGGTTCTTCGCTGTCTTCGAGAGTCTAGTCCGACTGTGTAGCCGTATGTCCTGGTTGACCGATCGAAGGTCTACCGAGTAGCCTAGGTCCTGGTGTATGTGTCCTAGGGGAGGTGATTCAAGACAGGTCACAGTGTTCCAGCTTCCTACGACCCTAGTTTTGAGAATCTGCTTCTGTGTGAGCTTCTTATTCCGATGTGACATAGGTATTGGCAGTTAGCGGGTCGACACATTTATTTGTGCTGCAGCGTCATTCTTTACTATTTTATTGCTACCTACTTTATTATCTTTATATTTTATTATTTACTACTCTATTTATTTTGATTTGTCACAGTGGGAGATCTGCAGGACCCCTACTGAGCCAATGAAATGAGGCTCACCCCTTTTTCTTTCAAGTTGGCGTGCCTCCTCTTCGCTCATAGTGTTGCCAGCTTGTGGTAGTCGGGGTATGCCCTTGAGATTGTGTACTTTTCTTTTGTTGCATTATACCTTTAGGAGTTGTGTATATATAGACTGAAAATTATATAAAATTATGTAAATATGTTAATAAATGTAAATTTTAATTTTCAACACTTTATTTCCTACACTTATTTTAGATTTCTATACGCTTCTATGACACCTTTAGAACCCTTCCGAGCTTCTCAGCTCGTGGGTGGCGGCGTAGCATCCGAGTGGTATCGGGTTTGTCTCAGTATCTGGACCTTGGGTCGTTATAGACGACGCGCACCAGTGGCCTCTTCGGAGCCCGAATAAATTGTCACTTTGTGACTGGCACACCCACACACTAATGAACTAAAAGAAAAGGCCAATCAAAGAATAAATAAATAAAAAGAAATAATAAAAATAATAACATCCACAAAAAGTGCATCCACAAGCCTGGGGTTAGCCAGGGAGAGGAGGAGCTTGGCGAGGAGGGGCCAAGCACGACAGAGCATGCTACCGGGGTTGAGCACTCGGTGGACAAAGAGTTGGTCGACTTGACTGATGATGCTCCACCCCCTGTGGCCGTTCCTAAAGACATGCCCGAGGCTCGGAACTTGGCGTCAACCCCTTGAGCTAGTCTGCGTAAACCCCTTCTCCCCTACACTATTCACTCAGGTTTACGTGGGTTGGCTCAACCCCATGAGCTAGTCCGCGTAAACCCCTTGTGACTCTTCAACTTCCCTATAAAACCCCCCTTTGGGAGCCCAAGAGCCATGATCAACGATAATAAATGATCAAGCATCAAGGAGCTCCACCCCAGACTACAAAGGCGTGCTAAGGAGATTTGTGTGCATTTGCTAGGCTTACGTCGAGGGTATGTCGCATGGTCATCCCTCATACGACGTCTAGCCCAAACACTAAGCATTTGTGTGTGTGTTTGCTAGGCTTACGCTGAGGGCATGCCGCATGGTCATCCCTCATACAGCGTCTAGCCCAAACACCGACCTCCTAAAAGGTGACCCCCTATTTGATGAACATATGTCATCTCAATAATCGTGCATGACCTCAGGTATTACTTGGTGAAAGCACTCTGCCTGAGTCCTACCTCAACAATCGTGCACAACCCTGATGCCACTTAGTGGAAGCACTCTATCCGAGCCCTGTCTCGATGATCATGCGCCCTGAGACATTGCTCGATGGGATACCCTGCTTGGCCCTGCCTCGACGTTTGCACATGACCTCTGATGCTATTTCATGGAGGCACCCTGTCTAGTCCCTACCTCGATAATCGTGCATGGCCCTCACATGCTGCTCGATTGAGGCACGCTGCCCGATCTCTGCGTGACGTAGCCATTGCTTGATGAGAGCGCCTTGCCTTGTATCTGTCCCAATGGTCACGCACCACTAGACATGGCTCAATCGAGGCGCCCAGCCTAGTTCCCCGCCTCAATGATCGTGTACCACTTTTGGATCACCTCGATAAACATGACCTCAGTGCTGTTACCCGAACAATGGGCATACTTCACAAGTCCCGGCGTAAGATGAAGCACCAGGCCCCTGCCTCTATCAATCGGCCCCGAGCACGACCATCAAGGTCCAGTGGCGCCCATCTACTCAGTCACAACAGTGCCCCCGGCACCTGACTGCTAGCCACTCTGGTCACATTGGGGCTCGCGACACATGATCACTCAATAGCTCAGTCACAACGGTGCCCCTGGCACCCGACTGCCAACCACTTCAGTCACAACGGTGCCCTCGGCACCCGACTGCCAACCACTTCAGTCTCAACGGTGGCCCTGACACCTGACTGCCAACCACTTCAGTCACGGCGGTGCCTCTGGCACCCGACTGTCAGCCACTTCAGTCACGATAGTGCCCCCGGCACCTGACTACCAGCCACTTCAGCCACAACGGTGCCCCCGACACCCGACTGCCAGCCACTCCAATCACATCGAGGCCCCCGATTACTCAACAACTCAGTCACAACGGTGCCCCCGGCACCCGACTACTAGCCACATCGGGGCCCGTTGTGCCCGACTACTCAGCTGCCTCAGTCACATTGGCACCCTCGACGCCCGACTTCCAGCTACTCCAATCACATCGGGATCTGTGACGCTTGATCACTCAACAACTCCAGTCCCACCACGGCCCACGGCACCCGATAATTTTTCTGGGAGAAACATGTGGTACCTGGATAGTGACTGGCCACAGCGGTGGTCGCCATTCCCCTGTGTCTTTCTTCTTCCTCCCACCACCAAGCTTCGTCTCCCATGGTTTTTCCTTTAAAAGGAAAAAAATATACACACTTACCTTTTTTGGCGCGGGTTCCATGAACCCTCCTCGCATGGGTTGGCGAGGAGGAGGAGGAGGCGGTGCACCACCACCAGGTTCGCCGTCACTACCATGCCCTTCATCACCGTCGTCGTGGGCTCCTTCACCACGAGCACCTCCTTCTTCTCCTTCTTCCTCCTCACCGTCTTGCTCTCTTCTTTCTTCATCTCCTCCTTCTCCTCTTTTTCCTTCTTCTTCTACGTTTCTTTCATCGTCGGGGTGCTCCATCGTTGGAGTTTCCTCCATCGCTGAGATTTCGTCCGCCACGGGAGGAACGGCCTCCCCGGCAGGGTCTTCGTCATCAAGGAGAATGACGACAGGCGCCATCACTCACCGCCTCTTACCAGAACTCAAACTATCGGCGTATTCCATGTAGGGTGGAGGGGAGTCACTACCGGTGACGTTGCAGTTGGGGGGGGAAGAAGGTTATAGAGAAAGTGAAATGGAGGGAGATGGAGAGACAAAAGCTTAACAGGATGATTTTGTGGTTTACAATTTCAAACAAATTGGCGACTGGAGGATGGGCATCAGTCAAACATTAAACCCCCATGTGGGGAGGCATTTTTTTTAAAGAAGTTCTATTTCGGATGGTAGCAGCTAGCATCGAGGTGCTATTTCATGATGAAACAGCTGTGCAAACGGATGCATTTCCATTGTGTGTATTTAGAAAAGTAGGGATGTCAGGCAATTATGACGTTGTCATTCAAAGGTCTTTCATGATAGGCGCCCGTGTAGAGGGCGCTATTTCTGATCAAGCGACAACATGTAGAGGCGCTATTTTTATCTTGAACTTAAATATGAAAAAAAATATATATAAATGTATGAAAAGAGCATTAATGATAAGCGGCAGTTTAAGAGGGCGCTGTTTGGGGTTTGTTCATTTGATGATATTAATACGTTGGAGCTAAAAGAAGTAGAGCCCTGGATAGGGGCGCGGAGGGGTAATCCTAAAAAATGGAAGAACGTGAAGAAAAGAATAAGAAAGGAGATTAGATCTTTAGAAAGTAAAGAATGGGACTAAATAGAATGTGGGCCCAATTTTCATACTTACTTGGTTCATAGCAATCCTTCCACTAATGTGCCCTTCAATTTCACAAATTCTCGAGAAGGACACCTTGGGTTTCTTTGAAGGACGATGAATTGATCGGTCTATCCTTCTTCTAGCCTTTGTGTTTCTCTGTAAATCTCAAGGTAGCAAGCTCTATTTCTCCGGTGTTCCTCTACCGCAAACCCTGCAATGAAAGATTTCTATTTAATGTCTTAAAACCGAAGGAGCAACAGCCTATTTATAATGATTCATACGGTAGTGAATGGCGATACGAATTGGAAAAGGAAGCCTCTGATGTTCCATTTTCGAGAAGGATTTTGAATGCCAGAAGTTACAGTCAATTGACGACTGAAGCTTTGGCGTCATTTATTTAAATAACGACTGGTCTGCGGTCATCCTTTAATAAACGCCCTATCAAACAGGCGTCATTTTCATCAGTGAAAATTCGTTTCCAAGTAGAACACTGAAGTGAATTGACGGCAGTGTGGGTGTCATTATTTTTATTGGTAGCGCCTCTTCATGAAGGCGTCATTTTTGAAAATTGATATTTTTGATATTTCCTGACTGTTGCTTATGTTGTTAAAGCTTTCACTCTATATTATAGCAATCTGTGGTTGGAACAATGTTTTTAATGAGCTCTTATGAATGATTATATTCTTCTCGTTGAGCTGATGATCTTTTGAGCACAGGAAAGAGCAGGTTATGCAGATCTCAAGTGATGGGGATCTTTGGTGACATCATTCCATCCTCTGTATCTTCTCCTTGTATGCATTGTTATTATATGATACGTACGCTATTATAGCATATCAAGGACCTTGTGGTTCTGATAAACCTGGAAGTTGAGTTCCCCTTATCAAAAATAGTGATAGTTCTAGGGAAATCTTGATCACATGGATAGACCGTTGGGTCGTTCAAGGTTTGGGATGATGGTTCCTATTTTTGAGTTGATGCGTGGATCAACCCTCCACGAGTTAGCCCTCCGCCTCCACATACCCACATGTGTCTCTACACACGTCTCCACCTCCTGTCAAGGAAACATCACACCCTGAGCAGGTTGATGTCATCTGCATACCTCCTCATCTCGCTCCACATGTGCCTCCACCTAGTCCCTCCACCAATTGCCATGCGCCTTTGCCCATGCAACCTCCACTCCCGCCCCTACAACAATCTCCATTACCTTCTCATACCCCTCGACATCCACCTTGCCAGTGGGCTCCTCGTTCTCCGTTGTCGGAGTCATTTATCGATATTTTCAAGGTTTTGATGGCAACTCACGCGTTGCAACTCCTTTCGGTTGCGCCTTGCTGACCCGCGGTCGGGAACATGCTCCAATATTGTGAATTTCATCGCCAGTAGGGGCATTTGGTCAAGGATTGCCCCGAGTTCTAGGAGTATGCTTATGGCCTGGAAGATGATAAAAGGATCGATTGGGCCATCATTCACAAAGTCATTTTATATCTCCACAGTAAGCAGCAGCAGCAAGTGCCGCCCAGGCAACCGTCTCCCTTACAAGACCAGGGGCACCCCTGTGATTCTTTGATTAATGCAGCACCTGCTCCATCACCTGTTCCGTCGCCTACCCCATCTTCATCTCCACCTACCCCATCATCATCTTCTACTATTCCTACTCCGTCCCCAACACCTCCATAAACCCAAGCCTCTGCTCATGCTAGTGCTACCTCTCCTTCCTCCTCCATTTTCACCGCCACTTCTACTCTCAACGCCGCTCGACGCATCGTGTCGATACGTTGAAGGTGGGTGCCATGACCCTCCACTTCCTCCGCCTCACCACCACTTTCACCATCTTCACCTCTACTACCTTCATTGACCACATCACCATCTCCACCATCCTCACCATTGCCTAACCCATCACCACCACCTTCACTGCCTCCTCTCCCAAAGACCCCTATTCCATCACTTCCACCATCTCCACCGCCTTTGCCATCCCCTTTGTCATCGTTACCCAAGTCGGAGCAGGCTATATCTACACCTACACCTTCACCCACATCTTCCAAGCCTTGAAATATGTTCAAGAATGGAAGCATAAGGGCAAGGCCATAATAGAACGGGCGGACAGCGATGAGGCATATCTAAAAGCCTTCACCCGTCGACGTGGCAGCCAGGTCTACCGTGGTACCCGACGACCGGTATGAAATGCTAAACTCAATCTTTCTGTTCTATATGAATGAATGAATGACTGCTATGCATGACACTTACTTTCTAAATGCAGCTAGACCCACAAGGGCGCATAGCCGAGCTCGAGGGACTTCTCCATGATACGGTGCAGCAGCGGGACGAGTATCGAGCGGCTTTAGAGCTTCTGGTGAGTTTTTCTAGACTTAAAAACTGAAATGCTTTATGCAAACTAACTTGACCTTTTAAAATGCAGCGGGCCGAGGGAGCCCAGAGGACTGGACCGGATGCGCCGTCCTCCTCTACACAGCCAGCCGGGGGATGGGCTGAGCGTGATGCAGAGTTTACCCGAGCCATAGCTCGGAGCGGGTAAGAAACCAAGCTTTTTCCTAAAAAAATACATTATGACTATGCAAATGCCTAGACTGACCGTGATGCAATGCAATGTGCAGGCGAGGGATTTAGCTACAACGTTGGCGGAAGCGGCCGAGGTGCCCTATCTCCGGGGAGAGATTGACCGACTCTAGGGGGAGGTAACCCGATTGAGCCGAGATGCAGTGGACATCGAGCAGTACCGGACCGAGGCTCGTGAGGCATGTATTAAGATTTTTGAATTGAAGATCGAGCTCCGAACCATGGAGCGGACCATCCGGCTGATGGGCCGAGCGCCCGAGCGGACCGTGTCGCGGAGTGGACAATTGACATGATGAAATGAATAAAATTTTTGTTTTGTGAAAATGTGAATGTGGATGTGTGTAGGAATATGAATGTTATTGTGTGAATGGACGGTTGTGAAATGAATGAATGTGGGCAAATTAACAAATATAGAACGATGGATGTGTGTGTGAAATGCATGTTGGTGCGTATGTGAATGCATGTGAGATGATTGCGTGAATGCAAGTATGTGAAATGTGAATGTGAATAGGCTAATAAAGAACGGAGTGAGGGATGTACAGAAAATTTCTGTTTATAACAGGGGAGAAGAGGGAGAGAGAGACGAAGATAGAAGGGGGGCGCTTAGGCGCTTAGGCCGCCCAAGCGGTGCTTGGCCCGTCTTTTTCAAGCCCAACAAGGCGTGGGCTCGCGTTACCTTCAAGAAACTGCCTTCCCGCCTCGGCGTTGCTTAAGCGGCGCCTATGCGGGCTCCTTGACAACTATGCGCGGGTGTGAAGCAAACCTCAGCTCAACCTCTCTGCACAGCTCCCAGGCCATGCCAGAAGAAGCAAATTCTTCATAGAAGCAATAGGGACCGCTATAGAATTATGTCACCCATGCATTCAGGGTCACCCTCGACGTCCGGACAGCCTTCTCTTTGCCTATGAGGGCTAAGTCCCTCCAAATCTTCATTAAATATCGAAAGCAGTAAGGAAGGAGATACCGGTCGGCTCCGTCCGAATCACTGATATGCAAATCATCCAAGAACAGCTCCTCGTAAGGCTGTCCACAAACTGGCAGACCAGAAATCCTGTGGAAGGCCCACAGGTCCAGTGAAGTCTCTCCCTCAGCAGTGACAAATGTATTCCAACGCCGATTGAATCTTTCAACCAAGGCCTAGACCAACCCTGTGTGACAGGGATAAGAGTATAAAGTTGCGGTCACTGCGTGGCGAATCCCTACCCTGTCAAGTACTGCTCTGTAAACAGTCAGGATGCCCCACAACCATTCCGTCGCACCTCGACGATAGCAATGGGAAGGAATGACGACCCATCTCCCGTACCAGTTGGGAGCTATCTGTGTTAAAATCCTCTCCAAGAAGCAGTCGTAATCATAGTCGTCATGTGTAAAGGCTGCACCAGAGGGAGTCAGAAACATCCCATCAACTGTAACATCCGCGGCCTTGTGATGCCGGGACAAATGCCAAATAGCTGGTGAGGATGGCCCCACTCGGACTATGAAGCTGTCAAAATCCCTGAAGAAGCCCAGACTCTTCTGATCATGGTAGGGGTGAGCATAATTCGGGTTCAACCCGAAAACCAAACCGAACCGGTCGATTTGGTTTGGTTTGGTTTGGTTCGAGTATATCTACCATGTAAATTTCTCTTTCTTCCAACATCCAATTCATCAATTCTAATCCAATGGTAGTCGTCAAACACATGACCATTTTCACCATAATAAAAGCATCATAGCAAGGATTTGGCAATATTTTGATGTGCATGTGCATTAAACCTTTGTCAGTGAGAATGGATACCGCCATGTTGGGCATGGAAATGAGCCTTACCATTTACATGCCAACAGCTTTTGACTGTATGGCCAAGTTTTTCGTAGTGAAAGTAGCAGGGAAGAGGATTTCCTATAGTGACCTTGGGCTGTGTCGACTTAACCTTGTGAGTGCGTCGACGCACTAGGCCATTCTTGGGCATTTGAGTAGAAGTGTGCTGAGCACACATTCTCCCAGCGTCGACCTGCCCCTTGCCAGTGCTTTCTCCATTACTGCTTCTATTCTTACCTGCTATTAACTCATCATTCTTCAAGGTAAAGCAATCATGCACAATATGACCATGCATACCACAATAGAAATAATGAACATTCATTTTTTGGGGAGCATGGTGTTTTGCATTACCTTTCCTAGCATGCATATCAACATAAGCAAACTTGTTTTACTATTTTTGCTTTGGTGTTTTCCTTTTCAAAATTTTGTTTTGTTTTGGCATTTTCTAGGCTACAAATGGCTTTGGGGGGTGTCCTAAGGTGCTAGCTTCGTTTGAGCAAGAGACAAAAGTGGTGTATAGCTTGTTCCCAAAGGACTTTTTGTTTACAGGTTTATACCCCAAACCCTCTCTTTGAAAGTTGACCATTGTTCTCAGAAGTCTATCATGGTTGTCTCTACCTTGCATAAATCTTGATAGTAAGTCATTCAGATCTTGAACTTCATTTTCAAGTGAGGAGATATGTTGTTCTGCATTGGCCAAATCAACCTCACACCTAGCCAACTACTCATTCAACATCTCATTCACTATTTTACAGTGATCAAACTCCATTTGGAGAGCAATCAATTTCTCTGATTCATTAATGCTCACACCCTTGCCTTTTTCACATGCATGAAGCTTAGCAAGCAACTCATTGTTTTACTTTTTCAAATTTTCATGCTCTCAGCAGGAGAATGTAAAAAAGATGAATGATTAATGGAGAGGGGTAGATTTACGGCCCCAAAAGATATGTGGCCCAATATGGCCCACCAAAACCCGCAAAGTCTAATGAGCGACAGCCCCATTATTAGGCCCACTCATCGGGAGGCCCAGCTCACTCAAGCCGACATAGCCCAAGAAGCTTTCCGGCTTCCTGGCTCGATGGCCTGAGTAACAGTACCTCCTATTGCTAGGGGAATGCCAAAAGGTCAACCAGGCGTAACTGACTGGGGGAAGTCCTGGGGTTATGAGAAGGGTAAGCATCCTTGAACGGTTGAGCACTAACTTCTGAGGGATAATGCCCCTAAGCTCTCTCTCTTCCGTTGCCCCAGAAACAGAGCTAATCACTATATAAATCGAAGGAAGCCCTCCGAAAAGGTAAGCCACCTCTAGACACTTCATTGGTGAGGAGCAATCTCGTGCCCATCACCCCCCTTGCCTCCTTCTCACTCCAATAGCTCTTATCATTGCTGACTTAAGCATCAGAAGGTTTTCCCTGTGATCTCCACCCCGGGCCCTCTGATTGCTTTCTTTTCCTGCTTGTAGAAATCAAACTCGTGGTGGCTACCCCTCACGATCACCCCTGATCGGACTGCATACAGCTCAGCATGAGATCCAACCTCTTCATCTTACACCGTCTGTGGTAAACGAGCTAAAAGTCAGCATGGTGTGAAGGAGTAGCAGTAGGCGGGTAGTCGGCGATAGGGGAAGGCACCAGCAGTGGTGACTGAAGGGGGCATGCCATCTAATTCTTTAACTTGCCCCCTTCTACCCAACCAAGCCAATGCTCCACCCCCTCTGCCTATGGAGGTCTTGTATCCCACGGTGGATCCTACAGCGTTTTAGGCCCTCAGCAATAAGTTGGATGTTCTCATCGACCTAATGTAGGCCCAAGTAACTAGAGAGGAGTGCTCACAGCACCCGCGGTTGAGCCCCACCCCCCCCCATCTGGAAGCTTCCCGATGAACGACAGGAGGTCATTTTATTCTCCACGAAGGTTGAATCATCTACAACACTACAGGGGGGGTAAGCCTTACGTAGGAGCAGAAGCTTTTAGGGCTCGAATCCCTCTCATGACAACCCTTCGGAGATTTAATCTATTGTACTGGGGCTTTGTGTCCATCATCGAACCCTCATCGTTCCTAGGCACGCATATGACTGGACTCATAACATCCCGTGGGAAAACTGTACTGTCACTCTTGCCATGCCTAGTTTAATTCAACTTTCATAGAGCATTTGACATTAGAGTTTGTGCTTTTGATAGAAGTGGTGGCTTTTGCCTTGATTGATGCTCTTTGCTTGACTTGATTTTCTTTTCTTTTCCTTTCCTTTTCTAGAATCAGGTCATAACGGACTGCCCTTATTTGAGACCTCCTCTCGTCAGGGTGTCTAGATCAGTCATCTCCTCCTTATTCACTCCTTACACCTACGCTTAGCTGAGGAGAGAAAACCATGGACCTTCACTTTCCCTAGGCATGGCCAAAGGAGAGACGGTGTCATTTAGTAGAGGGAAAACCAAACCAGAGCCGTCGTATGGTGTGTGATTGTCGTGCTCGGGGTCCTCTTTCGTGGCAAAAGGGAAAGACACATTGCTGTCAGGTTGGCACTGGCTTGACTTTAAGGGAAAAAATGTTTAAGATACAACCCATTCCACTCGTGAGCCAGCTCCTCACCTTCTGCATTGACTAAATGGTATGCATTCCCTGGATAAACCTCTCTAACGACGAACGGCCATTCCCAGTGGGGTTGTAATTTAGTCCTAGGACCTGCTGACCTAATGAATTTACATTTCAAAATCATATCACCTACTTGAAATTTATGTTCGATTACCTTCTTTTGAAAATAATGTGAAACTCTCTTTTGATAAGCAGACACATTATCGGCTGTGTTAAGCCTCTTCTCATCTAAGAGTTCTAGCTGGACGAGCAACGTCTCTTGACATTAGTCGAGATTGAGTTCCTTATCGAGCTGTACCCTCAGGGAAGGGATCAAAATCTCATATGGGAGCACTGCCTCCATCCCGTAAGTGAGAGCATAGGGGGTTTGCCCCATGGGAGTACTGACGGAGGTGCGGTAAGCCCATAGAGCTTCCACTAATCTTTTCGGCCAATCAGAGAATTTGTGAGACTCGCATGTTTTCTTTATGATTCTGAGAAGGGTCTTATTAGTGGTCTCGGCTTGGCCGTTACCTTGAGGATAATATGAAGATGAATGATGCTATGAAATATTAAACTTCTTACAAAGGTCCTGGAGCTCTTGTGAGACGAACTGGGGTCTGTTGTCAGTGACGATATTGCTTGGCACTCTGAATCGCAAAATAATATTCTTCATGATGAAGCGACACACCGTGGTAGCTTTGATCTCCGCGTATGCTTCGGCTTCCGCCCACTTGGTGAAGTACTCAGTTGTAGTAAGGATGAAAGATTTCTGTTTGGTCTGAGAATTGGGATAATCGAGCGGGCCGACAATGTCGAAAGCCCACATGGAGAATGGCCAAGGAGCAGAGAGAGGGTGAAGAGATGAAGCAGGAGCATGAATAAGGAGATGACCCAACTCATTGGTCAAAAAATGGGTGTCAACAAATAAGAAGTTGAAGTTCCACTGCAAGAGTACCTTGGTCCTGCAGATTACCATGGACCCTATCAAGGGTCAATGATGGGATTTGGCATTCAGCCACCTATGTCACCTGAAGAACCCTTCATCCCACCAGAGTTTCAGGCTTCCACTTCAACTGGAGCTAGTTCAAGGCAATATGCTGCAGAGGTACATCCATCACTAGTACACTTACTGTTGGATCAATTTTGGATAATGAATGCACAGTTCATGCACTTATATAATGCTGTATACAGATTAGATGCCAGAATACTTCATGTAGAGTAGACTGTTAACATCTATTGGGAGAAATTTATCAGAGATAAATTCAGATCAGATGAGAGGCTCCATGGATGTTTAGACTCCATCCTACATGTATGTGAATAAGATGGAACTCTGAAGAGTAACTTGAGGCAAACTCAAGCTGACCATTATGCAAAGTCGACACAAATGCTAGTCCATGCCTTTGACATTAGAAGAGAACAACAAGTCATCAGTGGATAGCTGACTGCCATCCAACAAGAACAATAAGCCATCTCCCAAAGGATTAACACTATCTCTGATGAAGTCCAAGGGAGTATAATTCAACTTGGAAATATATATGGCAAACTAGATGATGTACAAGAACAAGTTCAGAATTTAGCAGGCAGCTTCAGGGATGTAGTTACCACTCAAGCCACCAGTGCATCTACTGCTATGGCTGAGATCCACCACCAGTAGACTTCTCAACTGGAGAACATGTGCACAATGCATCAACAGTGGTTTGTGGATTTAACTACTAATGTCAAGGAATTAAGAGCTGAGGTCTAGCAAAATGATGGGAAGATTATGACAATGTTTACAGCTCTTGGAAAAAAGGTAGATAGAATTCCTTCCTCATTTCCTATGGCAATCCCTTTAAGAGGTACTTCCAGTAGACCTCCAATCAGATGGGCAAGAACAAGAGGAGCAAGCGGAGCCAGCTCTAGCAGATCCTGTCCTGTAGATGTTTAAAGTCATCCTCCCTCCATTTTTTGATAATGACAAAGGGGGGGAGAGATTTTGGTCATGTTTGTTTCCATGCCTATTTCCCTCTGATGTGTTATTTTGGTATGGAGAACACTTTGATGTCTGTTTTGGAAATGCAAGAGAAACAGTTGTTTGTTTTGGCTTTGTGGACTTATGAGAATGAGAAAGATAAGCTCCTGAATTTTTGTGAATTTCTGTGTCTAATCACTTGTGTGTTGTGACTTTCAGTCAAATATTAGTTTACTTTTCTTAATGCACACAGAAATGTCAGTATTGCATATAGCATTACATCATACATGAATAAAATGAAAAACATGCCTGTCATTGAACTTTGGGCTAAGACTTGGTTGAGTGTTAAAAGGAATAACTGTGTGAAATATTCTTTGTAATGAAAACTTACATGACTCATAGTTGTCATCATCAAAAAGGGGGAGATTGTTGGAACCCTAGTTTTGATAATGACAAGTTATGAATTATGTCAAACCTGAAATGTATAAGTACCTTCATTTGAACAAGGCAGATCTGTGTCTAAGTGTCAAAATAAAGGTTGACGCACATATAGGCTCTTAGACACTAAGGTCGATGCATATTCAAGACTCTAATATCAATGGTCAACGCACATTCCTTCTATCTTCTCATCCAGTCAGAGCATCTCCACCCTCCCTCCCTCTCTCACTACCACACGCACACACTCAAAGATGGGGTGCCCGATCGACCCCCTCTACCTCCCTCTCCCTCTCTCCCTCTCCCTCTCCCTCTCTCAGTCTCCCTCACTCCCTCTCCCTCTCCCTGTCTCCCTCACTCCCTCTCCCTCTCCCTCTCCCTATCTCTCTAACACACACACGCACACACAGAGGGGGGGTGCTCAACCCCCTCCCTCTTTCTTTCCTTATCTCCCTCTCCCTCTCTCGGTCTCCCTCACTCTCTCTCCCTCTCTCTCTCTCTCTCAAACACCCATGCACACATAGAGGGTCTCTGCCTCTCTTATTCTCCCTCACTCCCTGTCTCTATAACACATGCACGCACACACAAAGGGGGGTGCTCGACCCCCTCCCTCTTCCTCTCCCTATCTCCCTCTCCCTCTCTCTCTCTCCCTATCTCCATCTCTCTCTCCCTCTCTTAGTCTCCCTCACTCCCTCTCCCTTTCTCTGTAACACACGCATGCAGACACAGAGGGGGTGCTCGACCCCCCTCTCCCTATCTTAGTCTCCCTTACTCCCTCTCCCTCTCCCTCTCTCGGTCTCCCTTACTCCCTCTCCCTCTCTCTGTAACACATGCATGCACACACAGAGGGGGGTGCTCAACCCCCTCCCTCTCCCTTTCTCCCTCTCTCGGTCTCCCCCCTCCTCCCTCTCCCTCTCCTTCTCTCTCTAACACACACACGCACTCACAGAGGGGGGTGTAGCCTGATCCCCTCCGTCTCCCTCTCCCTTACACTGTCTCCCTCTCTTAGTCTCTCTCTCACTGTCGCACACATAGATGAGCAAGACCCCCCTTCTCATTCATTCACCCTCTCGATATTTATCTCTGACAATGATCAAATTTTCGTGCAGGGCTATTGGTGTCAGGGATAACAACATACTTCATTCTTTATTTCTGGGGATATTTCTATTAATAAATAGTTAGTAAAATATTTTTAATTTTAATATTTGATTTTAATTTATTTAATCAGATGTAAATTTATTTCTTAAATTTATTGTTTATTATTATATGTGTTAAGACCAAGTCCATCAGGCCGTATGGCATCTATACTTTGACAGGGCATCCAAAACGAAAACATTCTAGTCTAGGTAGACAAGTGTAAGAGCTAGGGCAGGTGTTGTCCTCAAGTCCCCCGAGGGAGAAGTGTTGCATACAACATGCTTGATTAACAATGCCTGCACAAATAATGAGGTGGAATATGAATAGCTGGTCATTGGCCTCCAGGTCGCCCTCCGTATTGAGATTTAAATGCTACAAGTGTTCAGTGATTCAATGTTGATTGTCAAACAGATACAGGGACAGTTTGATGTCCAAAATCCCGAACTACTCCCCTACCATGCCAAGACAAAGTGGCTTATGGGTGATTCTACTTTATCAAAATAAATCATGTCGATTGAGGCCAAACTGCACAAGCTGATGAACTGGCAAAGTTAGCAAGCTCACTGGCAGTCCCGCCAGATGAATCCCTAAATATACTTGTGATAAACATGCACCGGGTTCCTAGTATGATAGAGGAACCAAATGAAGAAGAATGCGAAGTTGTGACAGCGGAAGTAGCCGGCTCACCCAACTCGAGAGAGCCCCTGATGCAGTGGTTCAAGTACTGGCAAATGCCTAAGCAAAGGGAAGATAAGATCAAGTTGATCAAAATAAAAGACTCTCATGAAGTCAGGAATGGAACCTTGTTCCGGATTATGACGAGCACCAGAAGGAAGGCACTACTCTGATGTCTATCTATAGAGGAGGCTTGGAAGGTCATGAAAGAAATTCATGCTGGATCAGCTGGTGCCCATCAAGCTAGACTGAAAATAAAAATTACAATAAAAAAACTTGGCTATTACTGGCCAACTATGTTCGACGACTACTACAAGTATGCTAAGTCATGTCATAAATGCCAGGAGCATGTTACGGTCTCGAGAAGACCTCTGATACAGCTACACCCTATGGCACCTAGTTGGCCATTTGCTCAATGAGACATGGATGTTGTAGGCCCGCTACCCGCATCCTCATCAAGATGTAAATATATTTTAGTAGCAACAGATTATTTCTCTCGCTGGGCAGAAGCTGTGGTTCTAAAGGAAGAGAGAGTTAATGTACAGAGATTAAACGGCCTTAGCGGGAGGTGACTCACTCCGACCTCAGAGGGAGGGGAAAGTGTTGAAAGTAAATTAGGGGATGGGAACCGTCACGGGGAATGATCCTCCGTGTGGGTGAGTACAGAAATGAAAGAACAACCACTGCGAGAAATGACTCTCTGCGGGTGTTATGGGAACAAAAACAAATCATAAGAGAAAAGAGCGCGCGTTCATGATGTGATCGCCAGGGGTTGGAAGTCCCAAAATGAATGGTCGCCTTCGCCTCAGACACGGGACACGATGTGGATCCCTTCTTCCTCTTCTTTTGACAGGCCGAAGAAGAGGGCCTTCTTATTGGTTACCCTTGCAAAAGAACAAATACAGAAACAACTAAATCAGAATGATGGCGGTGTAATATCAATCCATTGGAAAAGATAATGAAAGCATGAACCGACACGCACCTGGTTGGTGGTGTTTAAAATCCCTTTTAGAACTAAAGGGGAGGGATAAAATGATGATAATGAAATTTACAAACAGAGTCTTCTCAAGGAGAGAGGCGTGGCACAGATGATAAATGATGCATGCAAAAGAACTAACAAAATAAAAACATTACAACAAGAGAGATGAGAAAGCTTATTAAGATGCCGATGACGGGCTTTAGAATGAGCTTCAATAGTGTGAGAACGGCGTGACAGAATGGCCTTCCCGTGTATACGAAAACCCGAAGATTCAACTTCCTTTATTTCACGGACTCTAAATGAATTGGGCCGAAGGCTCACTTTTCTCTCCAAACCTCGAAAAGTGATGGGAATCGACTCCAGACATTAGTACTTTTATTTACATTTATGTCCTTTAGTTTATACTTATGTCCTTACGTAAATAGGTTTACAATTTTATGTCTTTGTAGGTCAAAGTGTTAGTCCACAAAAGTCCTTGAGTTTATTTGTAAAAAGTCAGTAGGTCCAATAGAGGCCCCCCACCCTCTTCCCCATTGATCCACCTATGTCCTAGGGCCCATGTGGGACTGGTCAATGTCCTAGGTGGCTTCTAGAAGGATCCTTTCCTTCATGGAGGAAACACTGTCAAGGATGGCCTTAAGCGGCAGAAGGAGAGGAGACACCCTCCGGACCTTTTATAAGTCGAAGGGAAGCTAATTGCCTTAAATGATTCTCCCCTCAAAAATACGCTAAAGGAGCCTTTTCCCT
This sequence comes from Amorphophallus titanum, assembly GCA_024336825.1. Taxonomy (NCBI): domain Eukaryota; kingdom Viridiplantae; phylum Streptophyta; class Magnoliopsida; order Alismatales; family Araceae; genus Amorphophallus; species Amorphophallus titanum. Next base: position 38,281 of record JANBPO010007754.1, on the reverse strand, counting down.
AAGGCGGTCACCTCGTCTTCCCCAGTTCCCCCAGGGGGACACGCGAATTGGCAAGTCATTCAAAGCTGGGGAAAATAGAAAGATGCTTCGTCAGATATCTAGCCAATCAGCGTGCAAGATATCCCCAGAGAAAATCGGTACTTTCCCAACAACTACGGATATGATAGTCAGATCACACCAAAGGCAGTAAGGAACAGTAATCCAATATCCAACCTCAACACTGTCATATTTTCCAAAAAGTAGCCTAACATTACTACACCAAGGAGAAAAGAAAATTTTCTTCAAAAATGCATTGAAGGAAAGAGCCCCAAAAAAGAAAGCAAAGATACATCAGGCCTCGGGTCCACCCTCAGACTCGGGGATCAAAGGCTCTTCGGCATCGGGTGATCCACCCCCGGCACCCTCGGTGACGGTCGACCCAGGCACTGACCCCACTGTTATAGGAACTGCCTCGATCGTGTGCCCTCCCGAGACAGCCGGAGTTGGTGATCCCTCAGATAAGGTAGAGTACCCTCGGCTTCCCTCCTCACTTAACGCCGAGCCAGAAGATTCAAAAGATGCTGAATCCAAGTCGTAGCACTGCCCAGACGGGAAGATGACCACCCCTGGTGCCTGCTCCTCTGCCCAAAAGTTGGCCGGGCAATAGCCTTGGGTGAACCCCTTTCGGATGCCTCGATAGAAGCCCGACTGGTAATAAGGGAAGGTAGCCTTTTGGAGATCGATCTAGTAGTCCTCTGAGCTTTTGTACTACTCGAGCACCTCCACCCCGGTCGATTCCACCGTACTAGCAAGCTCGGCCGACCTCTTCTCCACCTCGGCCAGCGCAGCCTCAACCTCTGCCCGAAGTCACTCGGCCCCCTCAGCTCGATGCTCAAGCTCCACACGCTTGGCCTCCCATTGCCCATCACGCTCGATCTGAGTCGCGCATTCCTGGAGGGGCTGGAGCAAGGGTGGAAGTGGTGGAAGAAGTGGGGGACGCAAGGGAGAGGGTGGCCTTGGACTGGTTTCCCTAGTGAGGAGAGGTGGGGTAGAATGAGGGGGGTTAGAGGAGAGAGGATGGGGGGTGGCGTCCTAAGAGGCTGTGCCCGATCTTGCATCTCCACATTATAAATCTAGCTACTTCCACGAGTATAACAATAATTTCAGCCAGTAAATTCAATTCCAAATAACAAGTTCACGAACAAGTAACCTAGGTATAGAACGTACCAAGTTGATATAAGATTTCAAAGAAGAATTAAGAGAACATTATGCTACGGCAGCATTCCGACAGCATAACAGTACATTAATTAAGTTTCATAACTTAATCTTAACTTATTAAACATGTGTTGAGACTCCAGATAATCCTAAGATCATCCAGGAATTCAAGAAAATCAACCCCAAGGGTCAAACCTCGGGTTAGAAAAAATCAAGGATCAAGCAATCATTTACTGGACCGTTTCATGAGCCAGATGGTCAAGTATGGACCATTAGGCAGAGCTATGCGGTCGAGTCAGGACCGTTTAAGGCGAGTCATAGCCAGAACAAAGAAAGCTTGACTCTGAGAGACATGTGGTCATGGGCTGACCGTTTGACTACATAAGTGGTCATGGGCAAACCGTCAAGTAACCTTTAGTGGTCGCCATGAAGACTGTTTAGACTCAGAAACCATAAAACATCGAGGTGTAAGTACTTTCTAGATAAATGGGGTTTAAAGGTACAACCAGCTCGGTGTCCTAGTGGGAATCCCAGGCTCACAAACACTTACGGAGGCCTTGAAATAAGATCACCTAGTCCGATAGAAGAAATATCTAATAGAGAGGATCACAAGTCCAAGATAGTGTGCTTTAAGTGCAAAGTGTAACTAATGACATCATACCAGGATATATGCCATGTACTTAAGAAATGACTCATAGAGAAGAAAGGATCGTGATACAACTGTGATTAAATCAACTAGACAAGTCCGTGAACCATTTAAAACTAAGGTAAATATAAGAATATATAATTTGGCATAAAATTAAATTTTAATTAGATAGATATAACAGCATTTTGATAGATCATCAATAAAGGTCGTAAAGTATTTGTTGCCATCTTTAGATGTTCATTTAGAGTCACATACGTCACTATGTATTAACTCTAAAATATCACAGTCTTTATCTATTGATTTAAATGGTTATTTGAGAAATTTCACTTCAATACATATTTCACATTTTTCATGATGTTTGATATCCATTTTAGGAATTAAGCTTAAGCGCATTAATCTTTTGATTAAGTTATAATTAACATGGTCCAATCTTGAATGCCATGTAGAAGATGACTCGACATTAATTCAACATAATAGATTGTTCATTAAAAGAAGGTGTGCATACATTTAGTTTGAAAAGGTTATCGCACATAAATCCTTTTCCAACAAAAGATAGACATTTAGCTATTACAACTTTATTTAATTCAAAGACTAACTTATATCTCTGCTGCATTAGGCGGGACCCACTAATTAGGTTCCGCCTAATGTCGGGAACATGGTGAACCCCGTGAAGGGTCAAAGTCTTCTCTGAAGTCAACTTCAGATCAACTCTTCCAGTCCCTAGCACTTGTGCCTCCGCATTGTTCTCCATCATGATAGCTCCTGCACCTGAGTCCTGATAAGTGAAAAATCAGGAGCGATCATCACACACATAAATATTAGCTCCAGTGTTAATCCACTAATCAATAGGCAGATTAGTCAAGTTCACTTCAAGGTTTGAGAGAACAGACCTCAATATCGACTCAGATGCACCGGCACCTTTCGTCACCATGCTGACTTGAGGGCCGATAGGATGTGGACCGTTTCTGTTTGCCTTTCGTCCAGATTTTTTCCAAAAGTAGTATTGATAGGCGAGATGGTTGGTCCGTCCGCATATGTAGCAGCAACATTCCTCGTTAGTCTCATTTAACTTTTTAGTCTGAGGATTATCATTTTGGGGTTTATTGTTATGGAATGGTCAATTATTTTTCTTAAAGTTTTTGTTCTTAGGGAGATTTATTCTCGACCATATTAGCCTTAGGTCTATAATTTTGTGTGGTGGTTTCTCTTAACCTATGTTGTTTTTCATACACTACGCGATGCGCTCGGCGGAGCGACCATCGCGCAGGTTCTCGCCGTTTGGGAACGACACAAAAACGAAGTGCTGGGTGGGGAACAGGGACTACTCCTTCACATCGCGATCGAGCGGTATGTCTCCATGAAGGCGTCGGAGGGTGTGACCAGCGAGAGCATGCGTCATGTACGCAAAAATCTGGGCCGCCTCGTCGCATTCGCCGGCGAGAATGCTGCCATGATCTCGGTTACGCACGAAACGTTGAATGATTGGATTTCCGAGCTTCGTGCCGAACACGGATTTGAGCCGCAGACGCTGCGTCACCACTTAAAGGATACAAGGGCCTTCTTCGCCCGCGCCATTCGTGAAGGTTGGCGCGTCGACAATCCGGCGGACCGGGTGACGCCGCCAAAGATCGCGGCATGGGAGGTCTCCGTGCTCACGGCGGAACAGGGCGAAAAGTTGTTCGCCGCCTGCAAGGACGATCCGGTGAGCCTGCGTCTGGCGTTGGAGGCGTTCGGCGGGCTGCGTTACGCCAGCGCCAAGCGTCTTCAGCGCGAACACATCCGCCTTGACGAACGCGGCATGGAACTGCCGGGCGCACTGCACAAAAGCGGACGCCGTCACTATCTCGAAGGTCAGCCGGACAACCTCTGGGCGTGGATCAAGCGCTGGTGGGATGTTCCGGCGGCGTGGAAGATGACCGAGCGTCAGATCCTCTTCGCCAAATCCGCCGCCTTCGCGAAGGCCGGCGTGCCGCACCCGCACAACGTCCTGCGTCACTCGTTCTGCTCGCATCACATCGCGCTGCACACCGATGCGGCGAAAACCGCCGTGCTCCTCCAGCACACATCACCGACCATGCTCTACAAGCACTACAAGGGCGTCAGTTCGAAGACCGACGCGGCGCGGTGGTTTGGTATTTCGCCATAATGCGCATGGACAAAAAAAATTCGGCTCTTTCATAAATATTTGCCGGCAAACGTCCGGTCGCGTCGCGTTTGGCGCGTGTCGTTCTTTGATACTTGGCCGGAGACGAATAAAGTTCGCAACCGGCGAGGGGTAATGACGACTGGTACAACCAGCTCGGTGTCCTAGTGAGAATCTCAGGCTCGCGGAGACTTACGAAGGTCTTGAAACTTGATTACCTAGTCCGACAGAAGGAATATCCGATGGAGAAGCACTCATGTCCAAGAGGTTTTCCTATCAAGTGCATGTGATCTAATAGCAACGTACCGAAATACGTGCTATATGTGAACTAATAAAATAGAATACTGATGAGAAAGGGAACATTCCAAAGAATGAATCAAGTGAACTTAAGTTGTGGAAATTCCTTTAAATACAAAACTATAAGGTTTTAACATGAAATTAACATACATGAAATTAAGCTTTTTAACATATGTTAACACTACTAATGAAGGCATGACATGATTTAGAGCACAAATAACGAAATAAAGCATGCTTACTATCACATATATAATAGGGAAATAAATAAGGTTCGGGCTGGTTATAAGAACCAGGTAGCGGTCTACATCGGGCCGCTACTTATAGGTGGCAGTCTGTCGGGGGGCCGTTACTTGAATGTAGCGATCTCTGTGGGACCGCCTTCTACCTTCATCAGACAGAAGCTAAAAATCATTGTGCATGGCTTGTTTTAGACAATAAAGGCATGGAAACTATAGGGAATAGAAAGACAGGTGTTTATGCGCACGGGGAAGTCCCTTCTGTTTTTCCCCACGGCGGGGACGAACACTCGCCTTTTACGGAAGGCCGAGATAGGTCGACTTAGCACGTAGGAATTCCAGGGAGTTGAAAGGAGGGTGAAAAGAACGATAGGAACGCACAGGAAGGAATGGTGTATGGATAATCGTTCCAGAAGACTGGGTTAGAGATGGCTAGGCAGAATGCGGGCGTGCCATTCGATTTCTCGATGATCACCAGTGGAACCAAGTGTTTGACTGGGGATGTGTCGCCAGGGCACTACACATGAGCTCGAAATGTTATGCGTCACATGAAGAGAAGGAGGTTTCACTGGTACAAGTGTAGATGATTGTGAGGGCTCGTGTACTAGACGCCTTCCCCATCGACCGCAAGCGATCGGTGTTTATTTTACATCGGGTGGAGTCTGAACACCTTTGTTTCTACTATCGAAGAGAGAGTCAGGGACCTGGGAGCCATGACATCGTGAGGGGTTAGTCCGTGCAACAACGACCGGGCAACAACAACACAACAAGGATAATTGGGGGGTAAAGAGACTGGTTCCGACGATAATGGGGATCTATTCTCTGACTGGGATATATAGCCATGTGCCATGAAAGGCGTTTATATAGGGGCATGAGAGCCCGATTACATATGCTTGCAAGCCACGGGACAATTCCATCATGTATGATGGTCCCCGGGTCATTGCATTATTGTGTGGTAGTTCCACATTTGTACATAGTGTCTGTGAAAGGATCTGGGACTCAACAGGATGCCACCAGAGGGCATTACAATGTACCCTCGATATGAGACAGTGTCAAGATCGGGATAGTAGGGGTGCCGCAGGCACCATTGCACTGGAGCAGTTGGGTGTCACTAAGGCCGAGACGATCAGATGACACGGGCACCACTTGTGACTCGAATGGTCGGGCGCTGTTGAGACAGAGGCGACCAAGCACTATTGAGACTGGAGCGGTCAGATGACGTGAGTGTCACCCTGATTGGAGCGACCAAAAGTCATTGCGCTTGAAATTGTCGAGTACCGTTGATGCGGGATGACCTACAGGGATGCCCTGGGACCTACGAGACAGCAAGCATTTACCCAAGCCACAAACCCGAACGATATCAGACTAACTACATGCGACACTCAAAGTCTGGGGTGACCCAACAATGGTGAAAATGGATGGTGACCCATGGACAGCCAACATGGTCAGAGCCGTGAATGGTGGTATGGGAAGGGCAGACCTGGGGTCTGAAGGTCGCCCGGATCAGCCGGGGCTGAGCCAGTGCCCAAGGGCGAGACGATTTGCACTCTCTCGCACGGCAGCGGGCACTCAATATTCAGGAAATTTGGTACGAGCTCTCCTCCCCGTCGGCGTGAGCATTGAGTAGATACTAGGAAAGTATAGTCCAAAGGAGGAAGGATCAAAATTATACCTTACCGAGTCTGAAGAGATCGGCTCCGGTCGGAGACGTGGGCGTGCCAGGGAGCGTGTACACCTGGCAAGCACGCTGCGACAATGAAGCTTCTGGTCGGACCTGTTAGTACAATCAAACCAAATCACTCCACACAGGGAGGGGAGGCTCAGGGGAGGGGCACACAGTACAACACTACCCTCGCGTAGGAGGGGGGGAACACGGGGAAGGGAAAGACTACCCTACTCTCTACACACAGTCCTGCAGGATAGAACCGACTTGACCCAGTCAGTGCACTACACACAGAGATCAGAATGGGATTCCTCTGGCGCCCGCGCAGAGCTGGGGAAGTGCAGAGATGCTCCAAGAAGTTTGGTGTCAATTTGAGGTCGCAGGGAGGCAGGACTGGACATAGAAGCAGAGCCATGTGAATCTGCTTCGCTGGTCTGGTTGGTGTAGTCATAGTGTAGAGAGCAGTACGCCCTCTGCAGAACTCAGAAGGGGATGAGACTGGTGAGGTTGGAAGCAGGACTTGAGCCTGTACGTACCATCAAAATTTGGGCACCATCTGATCATCGAGCAGGTCGTGGTCATCTCTAAAGTGAGGCTCTATTTTCTCGGTGTGCAAACAGACAGGGCGAGGATGTGCGGGCCGGTGCAGCCAGCACGGGGTGCCAAACAAGTTCAGACCACCTGGAGCTTCTTCCCAATGTCAAAGGGAACGCCTTAGAGAAAAGGCACGGCTAGGGGATCAGTAGGGAGGGCGTGGCACCATCTGCATCTCTAGGTCATGTTCTAGGCATCAAACTCACACAAGCTTCACGCAGTCGCATGAAAATAGGTGTCACTAACAGTGCCAATGTCAAAACAGCATGAGACCACCTCTGGATCGAATCTGACTTGAAGTATAGCAAACCCTATGAAGGGCTCTCTTAGATTCACGCCTTTGACATCGTGGTGGTCTCTTCAAACCAGGCGTCAGATGCTGGCTCGGATCTGCTGGCCGCAGGTCGGGGAAAACACCAACGCAGCAGATGGGGTCGATGTCGTGGACTCCCGGGGATGCCGTGGATGAACCTGAGAGAAGGGGAGGTGTGGGAAGCAATGGGGAAGAGGTTGAGGAGGGCTAGAGAGCATGGGGGGTGCAGGGGACATGGCTAGGGTTGGGGGTGGAGGGTGGTGGTCACGGATGCTTTGGACCTTCACCTCCGCCTCGTACCATGAGTCACTTGTTCATTTAGGTCATAGGTTGCATGATTTTCAGAAAATATCAATTGTGAATTTTATGCACATAGAAAGGGAGAGTTTATTTTTGAATGAATGATTTAGAATTGTGAATTCTAACTCATCTTTATGGAAATACTCCTCATGCCTATTGCTACATCTGAATTGATCATGATATTATTATATGATTTTTGAGACCAACAATGAACTCTTAGCCTCTTTTAAGGTTATTGCTGAGCCAACATGCTTGAAGGAATATGGTGATGCTTGTTGAACTCAAGTATTGATTCTAAAACTTGATTTGTCATTTTTCTAGCATGATGTGATGAATTTGCTTATTGGTTGAATGGAATTGAAAAACTTGAAAATTTTGTTGACTATTGAACAATTTTCAATCTGAATTGCTTGAACACATTTGAGATTAAATGCATATCTGGTATATAAAATGGTGTGTAGTAGAAGGGTGGATTATGTCCACCTGAAAACTCTCACTATGTGTGAGCTGGGTCGTCGTACCAAAATCTTCGTCTCGTACCAGATCTTGAAAATTTTGACTGGCTTGTGAATGGCTGTTTAAACTTCTAAAATGTTATTGAAAATTTATTTTCAAACACTTCTAAAAATAAATAGGGTTGCATTGCTTAATTTTGATCAAATTTGCACCCCTATTCATAAAGGCCATGTCATGAAAAATATTTGTTGATTATCATTTGAATGTGAATACTTTCATGTGTACTCTGTCACATTGGTTTGAAAATCTTACTTTTACATCTTGCATTGTATTGTCATATTGTTATAGGTTACATTGCATTATATTTCATGCAATAGGTGCATTAAGATCATGCCCATGAAAAACTAAAAATCTACATTTTGCACCCATGTTAAATTCTGAAATACGTTTGGAATGTTCAAATAAAATCTGAAATTTTACATTCATAATACATTCTACATTTTGCATTGCATATTACATATACTACCATTGTGTGCTTGCATGTTTATATATGCTATTCACCCCTATCTTTGAAATTTCTATTAATTGTCACTTGGACTATTGGGATGTATTAGATTTTATTAGTCTTTTGCGCACTCCGTAATTATGTATGTTAAATTTTATCGCTCTAATGACACGATCTATATAGACGCGTCACGCATCCGAGTATCTTCCACGCTCGGGACGTGACAACCGCTGACTAACAGCTTAATCTGCTGAGCCTCACAGCTTGCTAACAACTGAACACCACAGCTTGCTGTTCGAGGAACAGATCCTCGCCGCTGAGCATTTGAAAAACAACGATGAAAGAAAAGCACAAAGAACTGAAAAATAATAATCTGATGTATCGTGAAAACAATGTAGCTCAAAGTGAGTAAACGATTCTAGATCTGATCTAGAAATCGTAACTTCTGCTGCAATCACTTCTTCTCCTCTTCTTCGATGCTCTGTTCTGAAACTCTTTTACCTTTCTGCAGCTAACTCTCACTCTCCTACAATTTTCTCTCAGGCACTCTCACTGCTCTCAATTCTCTTCTCTGCTGAACTCCACTGATCTTCTCTACTGAACTGGGCTTCTTAATTGTTGCTTTTGTCTTCTCAAAGATCCCCCTTTAAATACCAGCGAACTGGATCAAGTGGACCCCGCATGAGTTCAGTCCAGCGCGTGGAGGGAGAATTCCTGCCAATGACTTTCTCAGAAAAGTAGCTCCAGTGGATCCACGTGTCAAATTTTGAAGATGAAGCGAGACCACATGGCGGACTGTTCTTGGAGAACTGGCTACCTTGGATCACGTGTCTATTTAAGTCGATTCTTGGATCACGTGCTCACTTAAGCCTCTGCTATTTTCTATCCTAGTGTTTGATTGAATCATGTCAATAAAAAATAAGACATTTCGTCAAACACCTTTTTCATCATTATTGCTCAGGAGAATGCATATTTAGTCAATTTCATAAAGACATCAAATGTTCAGATCAAGGAAAGTATGTTAATGCACATGCCTCAAGGTATAGACTTAATGCACAGACCTGGCTCTGATGGGTTTGAGAACGACAGTTGTCACCATCGTCCAAGTTGCCGGTCCGACGGTGATACCAGCAATAGTCACTACTCCGGTCGGAGACGTGGGCGAGCGAGGAAGCGTGGGTTCCCTGCACACTGCGCCGGTGTCGCTTTAACCTGTGATAACGAATTACATTCACTACTCCTCGCACAGGAGGGGTGGACTAGGGGTGGGGGACTGTAGAATTACATGAAAATACTACCTCCCACAGGGAGGGGCTTTAAGCCGGCCAGGCGGGGTGGGTGAAGCTAAGTTAGAAGCCGAATTGATGAACTCCGCCGGTTCTATATGCTTTTGGAACAGTCTAACATGGGGTTGAAGACAGTGCCGCCATGGACTCTTCCAAGCTCAAGTGAGGACGAAACTGGTGCTAAAACTTGCTGGGTTGGCCCAGGAGGATGCCTGAATTTTTGGGGATTTTTCTGACGACGACGATGGCCAGGGTAGGGTCGGGACCAGGACTAATCTGTTCTAGTTCTGACTGTCCCTGGATCACTGCTGCTGGAAGAAGAGGCCGTCACGATCACTCCCGTGCTCTGATGAAGGCGAGACCAGAGCCGTTGAGATCATGGTCAAGTCCTATTTGATCAGAGTCCAACGGGGTCACCGGAGGAGGTCAGAGTAGACCGAGAGAACCAGAATGGTAGGAAGGGTCGGATCTGACTCAGGGGAAGCTAACCTGCGTACTCTGGGGAGAAAATTTAGAAATCTGTGCTCCGAGATCCAAATGACTCCCATCTTGTTGGTTCAGACAGAGGGCTTGGAGGAGAAGACCTCAGCCAAAAATAACGTCCAAAGCCATCCTGGAGCAGTCGTGGTCGCTCCTTCTCTTGGCCTTAAGTTCCTCACCAGAGCAGTTCTATGCAGTCGGGGAAGATTGGCTCCTCTAGGTAGCAGGGACCTCAATTGACGGCAAGACCACCTCACCTACGAAGCTACTTCGAAGAGATTTCAAGCAATATAGAATACTCCAACAGAAGATGCTCGGTGAAGACGTGGCAGTGTCTGCAACTCAGACCCTTACTGCTATTTGCGAACTGGCATGAACAGGGTGGAGATAGGTGATGGGGAATGGGGTAGATGGGAGGGGAAATGGGGTGGATATGTGTGGCTTGATTTTCTAATATTTTTAAGTCAGTAAGTGCGGTTATTATTTTTGAAATTGTGTGGCACGACATTTTAAACGAGGAGTGTTAGTGGCTATCAGTTCGTGTGGTGGTTTTCAGCATGGATTGGTCGTTTCGGCTCGCGAGATCTTCGGTGGAGGTAGGAGAATGGATACCCTACTCTTTTCATACTTTTCGTCACAATTTGGAGCAGAACAGTGTGAGTTTGAGTAGGTTTTCTAGCTTTAAGGGTGGAATCATGCTTTGGGTGTGTGAGCCGAGTTCGCCATTCAATGGGATGATTTTCAGTGTAAGTGGAATCATTTGAGCCCCTAGCATGTTGTGATTCCATTCCCGCCAGTTAAACTTTGTTTGGTTATGATTTAGGGCCCGTAGGAGGCCGGTTACCCCCGTGAGTCATTTTGGGTGGATTTGTGGAAATCGCCAGTTTCTTATTGTTTCGTGGATGGTTTAATCCCTTCCAACTTATGGAAGGTTGATATCGAGTCTACGAATGTTTCCTCATCATTTAGACATGATTGGGGCGTCGAAAGATCGAGTTTTGGGTAGTCTTACTATTTTCCCGTCGGAACGGTTTAGCGGTCTTACCAGAGACCGCAACTCTATAGTGGCGGCCCTATGGGTGACCGCTACTTAGTGCTTTATGTTGGCTAAGTCAGTTCACTGGTAGCGGCCATGCGACTGACTACCATTTGGTGGTAGCGGTCCCATGGATGACCACTAATTTGGTTTGATGGTCCATGGTAGACCGTTATATGGTTTTAAATGGTTTTTAAGTCTGTTTGTGGTTGCGGTCTCGCAACTGACCGCAACTCGATTTTGGCAGCCCTGGGCAGACCGCCAATATCATGTTAATTGTCTGAGGTTGATCGTTATCGGGTTTCCACTGTTTTAAGTCAGTTCGGGCTAGCAGTCTAGCTCCCAACTGCAAATTAGTTTAGTGGCCTTAGGGAGACCGCTAAATTCTTGGAAACAGTCCCCGGGAGACTGTTATGTTTTTAAGTCGATTCGCAAGTGTTGGGTCCCGGAGTGCAGGAATACGGTTCTAGTGGTCCTTTTAGGGTTGGGGAGAAACCCAACCATTTTTCCTTTTGTAAAAATCTCATTTTCTTTTTTTTGGGCTAAAAACCCTAATCACCCCTTTCTCGCCCATGATGGAGCCCTCTGTCCTCTCCCACTCGCCTCCTCTCTCCCATGCGTCTCTCACTCTCTTCCTCTCTCTCCTTCACTCCGGTGGCCATAGAGGCATGGAGATGCGCGGAAGACGGAGTGGACGGCATGTGGTGGGCATCGGAGCATGCATGGTGACAGAGTTCCTTGGATTTTGGGGGCTAGAACGTGGTGGATTCATGAGGATTTGGATTCCCTAATGCGGTAAAGCATTGTTTGAGCTAGGGGGATGGATCCCTATCTCTCCTTTAGTGATTCCCCATGATTTTGAGTCGATACGAGTGAGAATGAGTGAGTTTGGTCATTTATGGGTTGAAATCCATGCCGGAGCTTGAGTGGCAATTCCTGCCAATTTAGGTAGCGATTTTTGATTCAATCATGATTTCTTGAGATATGGGAATGGCGGGATATGATTCCCCTTAAACTTATTGCATTTTCCTTGTGATTTAAGGCCAAGAAGAGGTTGGATGTGTGTTATGGAATGTGATGAATACTTTTAGGGCAAATGATGTAATCACCCATTTCGTTGGTCATTTTTGTGTTTTTTGAGTCCTTCCGATGTGTGGAAGGCAAAGGAATATTTTTTCTATGTTTTCCCCTTCGTACGGCACGAACGAGGTGTGGAATGGGCAATTTCATGCTGGTTCACAGAAGTCCAGATCGAAAATGCTAACGCAGTCATCTCTCAAACCATACTAAGCTTCTAGAGAGGGAACATGGTGTACCCAGACACTGCATTCATTTGTGGAGGGCTGGAAAGGAGGTTCGTGATGCGGGCTATGGACCAACCGCGTCTATGAGATCACGGCCTCCAGGCGGACCGTGATCAACATTAACATGGCATGACCCGCAACCGTGACTACGATAAACACAGTTCTGTGATCAATAATGATCATGCAATTGTGGTGTTACCCCAAACCGCATCTATCCTTGTTATTATTGTGAATACAAGAAAACAAAGGGTGCAGAACATGATAGAAAAATGACTTTTAAGATGATGGAGAAAAATAAACATGAATATGACGAGATAATGAGCCAGAACGGAGGAAAATGAAGAGTGTACTTTCCTTGAGAGCCTGGAGTCGAAGGGAAGGATCAAAAGTGCACCATGGCTTTGCCCCAGCCACGTAAATGACTCCTGTCACAAGTAATATGGATTTTAGATTGATAGAACAAAGTGGTGAAACATGAAAAGTTAGGGCTTAGAAGAGGGGGGAAAGATGAGAGAAATAAGACACATATATAATCAAAGCGAAGCTAATACTCCCCTCTTCAAGATGGAGTCAAAGAAGGATGAAGATGACGAAGCATGACTCTGCCCTAGCTTGAAGAACAGGCCCCCCGTCGCGGAGTTGTAGCAGAGAAACAGAAAACTGTGATGATTTGCAAGAAGTAGGGATGAAGTTAAGAAGGCAAACGTTGAAGAAATCAAGGAAATAAAGAACCAAAATGAAGCTTATACTTCCCTCTTCAGGCTAAAGTTGAAGGAGGATGAAGACAATCTGTCATGGCTTCGCCGTCGCCTCTGAAACGAGCCCCCCCTCACGTTCTGCGAACTGGGCAGTTATTTATAGAGTTGAAAGAAACCCAGAAAGTTCTCCCAAGATTTTAGGAGATAGAGTCCACCAAAATTTAAGTATGATAGATCAATCTCGAGATAATACGAAGGGTAAGAGCCAGATAAGATAGAACATGAATTGGTGGAGTAGTCTTGAAGATATTAGCCCTGGAAGGTGGTCCCGGAGCCCTGTGCGTGCAGAAAATAGAGTCCTGTTCATATAAAGATTGTAAAAGTCCAAAAGGTTCAAATATGAGATGAGCACCCAAAACATGGCTCTAGATTGATAAATCTCGTCGATAATAGTGGGAATAAGAGTCTTTAAGAGTTAGGGTCGATCCAGAAGCTTCCTCTTGAAGAGAATGGGTCAAACAAGGGTTCAAAGGAGTCCTATGGTGAAGAAATCAGAGTTTAGGACTCTGTCTAGAAAACGGTCTATCCTACGACTGCCGGTGGGGAAGGAAGGAGAGGGAGGCACCAGAAAGCCCAGGGTTCACTCACTCCAGAAAGGTTTTAATAGGTGAGTAAAAGTCAAACATCTCCTTGTGCTCTTCACTCACTCCTCATGTTGCCTTGTTTTCTTCCCACTTGCTCACCCATGCAACAATATGGAAGCCTACAAACCTGATGACAAACAAGTCAGCCCTACAAACACCAGAGTAGGAGATGAGAAAGGAGGGAAGTGCTGATCTCCTTTCCTGCTCTGGTCTAAAGACTCCTAACAGAGAAGGAAGAAAGATGGTCAATAGACATGCTAAATAGATGGAGGAGAGATTGAGAGGAACAAATAAAAAACATGATTTTTAGTGATCTAGACATGAGCCAGGCCTTAGGAGACGATTACGCAGATGTAGGGGAGCAAACATGCCGATGTCGAGCCATCACAGCATGGACCTACCACCGTGTAGGGTCTGAGGTAGGGATGAACCAAATTAGTCCTATATCGGAATGCAAGAAAAACTTCCTAGCCAATGTATTTGTGAGGTACCTTTTGAGGACATTGGTCCAGAGTAGACAATACGACACAAACATGAGGACTTGGCCCAGAGCAGATAATACCGCACAGGCATTGAATCAGATTATATAACGTTACGATATCAAAGTAGGACTCATCTAGTATGATGCAGGCTAATTCATGGATGAACTAAGCAAAAGTTGGTTGGCCTATGGCCCTACAGTGACCCACTTGTGAGCCACGCAGCAGGAAGGTGACAGATCTAGCTATTTCTGGGACAATTCCAACCCAATTTGATACTCTATTTGCAAAAAGGGGCAACCTCTGCAGAATTCTAGATCTCCTCCCTTAGAACTGGATCAGTGGTCGCTAGTTCTGAATGAAACTGGCTGATTCAGGCTGGGGCCTGCAGATTGATGATACTAAAAACCAGAAGAACCAGTAAACCCTCCACAAAAAACCCTTCAACAAGAATATATGATGAGTATGACTAAACCACCTAGACATACACACTTAACTCAGAATACAAATCAACAAGCTCCTACACAACAACCAATCATTAAATAAATCCAAAAATTAATTATAAAAATTCTAGGTCACTACATGAATAGTTGAATGTAGAGTCATAAAGGCATTAGGTCTCCCGAACGTGTTTTTTAAACATGCCCCACATCCTGGACGTGTCAATGTTAAAATATTTCATTTCTCGTCGCCCTCGTGCTGCATGGGGGGGGTCAAAAAGGTGTCAGGAATGTCGGACGCGTTCTTTGAATGTGTCCCAACACCTGGATGCGTTAATATTTAAACAGTGTGGTTGACATCACCCTCGTGCGGTACGGGGGGCTCAAGAAGGCATCCTGTGCTCCTGACGCCTTTAAAGAAAGTGTTAGGGTCCCTCGCCGCATTTAATACTTTTTTCCCCAAAAATTCCTAAAATAGTAAAAAAATCCAAAAAAATAGGGAATCACTCAAATAACTCAAATGTAAAAGTCACTTCGGGACATCATAGTGTAATATGACATTTACTTAATGTAATGTCAAAATGGCGTGTCTATAGCTGCTCCGTCTTAGCGCCTGCTTTGCAAGGGAATGACACAGAATGGAATAGAATGAAAGTACAATGGAATGGAGTGAGAATAGGCTGAAAAGTATGTGCCAAGGCGTGATGAGATATGCTTTCAACTTTACATGGTTGGAATCTTTCCAGAGTTTCAGCGGAGCAGGCTTGAAGAAGTCTCTCTAAAATCAACGATTGTTTGGGTGTGAAACAAACAAGGAGGGAGATAATGTGCGCTCAGGCACGAACAAAAAGGGGACTAACTTCTCTATGCAGAAGTACCTGGGTCACGAACCTGTAGGTTTCACTGGAGTAGTTACCAGCCCTTGTGGAAGTGCTGCGGCCAAGGTGGGTCCGAGGGAATAAAACAAAAAGAAGAGTTGGTGACAAATCCAAACAAGGGCCTTTTCCAGAGAAACAACCTAAAGTGGCCCCAAGAGCTGAGTACTCAACTCAGAGTGAAATATCTCATATCTGTGAAAATTGGAGTGTAGTGGCCTTCACAATCGAGGTAAGTGAATGACCTGCCTCAGTGATATCAAGGTCCTACATGAATGCATGCTGGGTTTCTAGATGGGTGTTTAGAAACAAACTAAATGAGGATGGGGTCATAACAAGAAACAAGGTCAGACTGGTAGCTTAGTGGTACAACCAAGAGATAGGCATTAACTTTGAAGAATCACATGCCCCTGTAACAAGATTGGAAGCCATCAGAATCCTCTTAGCATTTGCATGTTCTCTAAGCATTAAATTACAATAAATGAATGTCAAAAGTGCCTTTTTGAATGACTTGCTAAAGGAAGAAATTTTTATAGAACAATCACCTGGCTTTGAACATGATGCTTTTCCTAACCATATGTACAAATTGAACAAAGCTTTTGTATGGACGGAAGCAGGCCCCACAAGCTTGGTATGACAGATTGAATGAGCATCTGACCAGCAAAGGTTACATCAGAGGTAAAATTGACTAAAGTCTATTTTCAAAAGTTTTGAATGAGCACATCATTATAGTGCAGATATATGTGGATGATATAGTGTTTGGCTCAACAGATTCAACCATGTGCAAGCAATTTGCTGATCTAATGACAAGAATTTGAAATGAGCCTCATGGGTGAACTCCAATTCTTTCTTGGACTGCAGGTCACACAAACAAATGAAGGGTTTTTCATAAATCAGTCCAAGTATACCTTGGAGATTCTGAAGAACTTTGGGATGAAGGATGCCAAGCACATCTCCACGCCCGTGGGAACAAATGCATCCCTAAATGCTGACGACAATGGTAAATCTGCAGATCCTAAGACACACTGAGGTATGATCGGATCTCTTTTATATCTCACTGCTTCTAGGCCTGATATTCAGTTTAGTGTTTGCATGTGTGCTCAATTTCAATCCAATCCTAAGGAATCCCATCTAATTACTGTAAAGAGAATTCTGAGATATGTTGCTAGCACACATGACTTAGGACTGTGGTATCCAACATCATGCTCTTTTGATTTGATATCTTATACTGATATTGATTATGTTGGATGCAAACTTGACAGAAAAAGTACTAGTGGCTATTGCCAATACTTGGGTGGATGCTCAGTTTCATGGGCTTCCAAGAAGCAGCACTATGTTACACTTTTCACTACAAAGTGGAGGCAGTAAAGAACTGGGATAGGCCTGCAAATGTGACTGAAGTAAGAAGTTTCCTAGGCTTAGCAGGATATTATCGAAGGTTTATTAAGGATTTCTCCAAAATTGTGGTACCCTTAACAAGACTAACCCACAAGGAGAACCAATTAGAGAGGTCAGAAGATTGTGAAAGGAGTTTTCAGACTCTGAAGGAGTGCTTAACCACCGCTCCTATTTTGGCCTTACCTTCTGGGGAAGGAAGTTTTGTAGTTTACACTGATGCTTCAGGTATTGGCCCAGGCTGTGTGCTTATGCAGCATAGGAAGGTGATAGCTTACTCCTCTAGGCAGTTAAGGAAGCACGAAGAGAATTATCCTGTCCATGATTTGGAGCTAGCAGCGGTAGTTTTCACCTTGAAGATTTGGAGGCACTACTTGTATGGAGAAACATTCACAATATTTTCGGATCACAAGAGCTTGAAGTACTTATTTTCTCAGAGAGAGCTTAATATGAGACAGAGGAGATGGCCTGAGTATTTAAAGGACTTCGATTTTTCTATCGAGTACCACCCTGGAAATGGTAATATGGTGGTAGATGCTTTAAGCCGCAAGCCGATAGCAAGATTATCAAATCTCATGTTGCAAGAATGGAGACTGTTAAAACTGTTGGCTAGTTTAGATCTCAATATTGGCAAGGATCGGGTTATGATTGCACAGTTTTAGCTTTGTCTAGAACTATTGATGGAAATCCTATCCTTGCAAGGAAATGATCCGATGCTGGTAGAGATCAAGGAGAGTCTGAGCAATAGACCTAATTTTATGTTAGCTGAGGACGACAGATTATTGTTTCAAGGAAGGACCTATGTGCCAGATGTAGCTGAAGTAAAAGGCAAGATCTTAGAGGAAGCTCATAGGTCCAGGTATACTATTTACCCTGGAGGTACTAAGATGTACCGGGCCTTGAAAAGATCCTATTGGTGGCCAAACATGAGGAAGGAAGTTGCAGAATTTGTGAGCAGATGCTTAGTGTGTCAACAAGTCAAGGTTGTGCATTTCAGACCTGTCGGAAAGTTAAAGCCACTTGACTTTATCATTATTTTGCAAGGGTAATTAAAGGCTAGAACCCTCTTCATCGGCCGGCCGATTCGGAGAGGAAGTAAAGTATCCACATTTCCCCGCTTCATCAAGGTATGCGATCTTTCTTTGTCTTTTGAGGAATTCTTCCTCTGGCGATCACACTTCCTTTTGTTTAGCATCTCATGCTTAGTGTTTTTAGTCCCTTCTTCTTCATTGTCTTTTATTTTCACTTTTGATGATGTCATCCATGAGTGAGTGACACGGTTCACACTCGGGCAACCTTCGCGACTGCCTCCTGGATATCCCTTAGAATGTAAGCACACTCAATGTGGGAGACAAACTCCACGGGTCCGACTGACCCTATCGCCTGGCCTACATGGAACCTCCAATCATCGACCGTCGTGTTAGAAAAGTTCCCTTCGGGGAGCACTCAGTCCAACGAGCCGTTCTTTCCGAAGCCACAGTCAGCTAGGAACTGGACCCACCAAGTCTTTGGCACCCTCGATTGAGACGCCACAACTCCAGTCCCTATAGGCACCACCTGCGTCGGCCTCAGGGGCTTAAGGGCCCCGTTGTAGCCTCAACCTGTAAACGAAGAAGCCCGACTGCTCTGGGGCCGCTGTTGTGCCAGTCGCTCTACCTCCAGGTGAATCTGGGAGAAGCGGGTCCTCAGATAATCCTCGTCCAGCACAATAGGGGGTAGGTCCTCCCTCAAAAGCCAACTCTCCTCGGCCTTCTTGATCACTGAGGCTTTCTGACAGTACAAGTGGCTGTGCTTGAACCACCACTTGGCATAATGGATGTCAAATCTCCCTCGACGCTTCAACCCTGATGTTGGTAGTCGTTCCAGCTCCCTGCGGCAGTAGAAGTCCCACCAAGCAGCTACTAGCAAGTGAGTGTCCCGGCCCTTATACAGTCGACTCGCCAAGGGGAACTCCTGGTTTGGTGGGATCCCTTGGGCATACCCAAAGTTCCGGGTGAACCTGTGTAGGTAGTACGGCTCCAGAAAACTCGTCACAGACCGGTGCAGCGCCAGTACCACCGGTTGGGTGCTGATCACCCACTCTGTATACAAAGCTGCATCTGGCTCTAGCTGATAGGGGAGGGCGTAGGTCACCCCGCCGCTCGAAGGCACCAAGATCAGGCGGGAGTCTCTCATGGCACTATCAAAGGGTAGCCCGTCCTCGCCCCTATCGGGTAGGTAAGATAGGGCCCTCTTAGCCACCTCCAGCTGCACAACTACATCTCCGTCTGACTGGCCAGTAAAGCTGAACAGTAAAGGTGCTGCCTAGTTCGCCACTGTCTCCTGTGTCACAAGCCCAGGAAACAACAAGCCGGCCCACACACTAAGGTTATGGGTTGGCAAGAGTAAGCTCCGCCCGCGTGGCATAGGATCTGTCACCAACACACCCAGCCCCTAATAGATGTTGGCCAGCACCGCAGGAGCTAACGCCAGCCTTCGTCCCACTGCCAATAGACACGCAGGACATAATAGCTCAACTCTCAGCAAATTGTCCTCCCCGTGCGAGACTACAAACGTCGCCAGCCAGTACGCTAAGTAAGCTGCTAGGTGCGTCACATCCGGCAACCCATGGGGGTTCCACCCCTCTCATGGTGCACATATGTACCTCGAGTACATCCGGAATCGCAGCTCTACCTCTGTGTACTCCTCCCAAGGAGTTTGGTCTCTCACAAACTCCTGATAGAAGCAGAAGGGCCCGTTGTAGAAGTGGCAGACTGACACATTCAACGGCACCCTGGGAGTCTGTGCGGCTCACTCTCTCCCAGCCAAAGCTAAATCTCTTCAGGTCTTCAAAAGATACCGATAGTTGTGGGAAACTCGGTGTCGTCCCTGTCTGTCGATGTAGTTGCGGTGGAGGTCATCCAACACTACCTCCTCGTACCCCTCGTCGTTGATCAGCAGATCGAAAATCCTGAACAGCGACGACAGATCCAGCGAAGTCTCTCCCTCAACTGTCGCCACTGTGTTCCATCGACAGTTGAACCGATCCACCAATGCCTGTACCAACCCCGTGTAGCAGTACCTGTACAACGCCATGATCACTACATATCTGATATCAGCTCTGTCTAGTAGCACCTGGTAACGATGTACGATCCCCATCAGCCACTCGGTTGCCCCCTGATGGTACCTACGCGAGGGGATCATCTTCCAGCAGCCATACCAGCTAACAACTGTCTGCCGATGAATCCCATCTAGAAGGTTATGGTTGTCGTAACCTTCTCCAGCATATTGTAGCCCTGACGGCTCCAGCACCAACCCCAGAGTACCCTCTGTCTCCTCCCGATGGTGGCCATGCAAGTCCCAAGAGGTGGGACCCAGCACTCCAACATGGACCCCGAATTGGTTTGCCCTGCTGTAGAAACCCAGGCACTCAGCACTGGGGAACTGACACTGCCTCCCGTAATCTATCTAGAAGCTCGGGAAGCCATAGAGGGCAACCCCATGCAAGTTGTCCCTGCCCACCAAAATGGCCCGCTCCAGTCGGCGGCACTCTCCAGCAACACGGGAGTCTCCCTCCTCCATGCCAGGCGGGACGAAGCTCCTGATGAACTCGAACAGATGGCGGTCCAGTGGAAACTCTGTCGGGTAGCCTCCAGTGCGGTCATAAGTGTAAATCTCGCCTGCCTCTGAAATTCGGGCCAGCTCCACTATCCCGGCTCCACTCGCCCCCTCTCTAACGGGGCCCTCAGCTACTAGTGCGCGTCCCAAGTCGAGCTGGTCCACACTAGGTACAGTAACAACGGGTGGACCCAGAGGAGGCAAGGGCCGCCCGATCCTCCTCACCTAGTGACCCTCCTCCTAGGCTACGCGCCTCAGAATTTGCTCATCTTTGCCAAATCTTGCCATAGCTGCAAAATAAATTGCACAAGAATGGTAAGCATACCAGAAAATCAACATATACAAGACAACAAAAGAAAGGCACATGAAGTGTCAAAATACAACTACAACCTCGAACGAGGAGCTCATGGGTCGTACGCCCTCGTCTCCGCCTCCGACGCATGCCCCGTGGAGGGCATTTGTTGTACCCAAATAATTTCCCAGTGAAATATTAATGAATAAGGGTTTGAGAATTTTCCCGAACACCTTTAAGGAGTGGGCTACCTAGCCCCTCCCAAGGCTCACTGGGCCCAACCAAGGGTCCCAACCAGCTAGCCATGATCCACGGTGCCATTAACAATTGATTGCGGTTAGCCCCGATCACTTAATTGCGGGTTTTCCCGGTTCGCGCTTGTGCTTGCTTGTGTAGGTCCGAGGTTCATTTCACATCATGTCTACTCTAATAGTATTGTACTGCGGAGCCTCGGTCTGAAAAAACTTGAATCTGTACCCGCCAGCAGACAAGAGCACCACCCACTAGAAGAACGACCGGATGCGTCCCCTCACGTCTTACATCGCGTCACAAGTATCTAGCTATAATGTCCCAGGCGGAGACAAAGACACACTCAGTAACCAGAAGTACCAAAAAAAAAAGGACTAACTGAGGTCACGCTCGTCAGCGCGGGTCCGAAACCCTCAGCCCCGTGTGCACACTCAGACCATATGCCCTAGGCCTGTCCTCTAGCTGGTATTTCCCCCTAAGCCCGGACTCGACTGTACGTGGAGGCCCAACGGTAACCAGCCTACTCACTATCTCTCTTTGGTGAGCCGCTCCACTACTCCCGGATGGGTCAGCACACGCGTGCTGTAAGAAGGCGGTGGCTAGTGGACGTGTCACTGGAAGAACAGACTCTTAAGTCACGAAAAATGACTCCGGAACTAGACAAGTACAAGGATCACTCCTCGTACGACACCGATTCATTGTGACGCAAGCCGAGAACGCCACGTCTCGGGACCCCACTGCACCCCTCACATGGCCCCCACATGGCACCCAGCACCAGTCAGACTACGAGTCAACACGTGGATCGAGATCCGCTCACCCGAGACTCGAATCAGCACGAAAGGAACCACCGATTAGGCCTCAGACGGTGGACGATCTATCATGGGCCGTTCCCGCGTAAACGGACGGTGGATGGACCACCCCAGGATGTGAAACAGTCCACCACTAACCGCCTAAAAGCCAGTATACACGGTCCTTTATGGGCTGTGCCATCCCTACACGGCCCCTCTGGGACCGTTCCAGAAGGTGAACGGCCCAAGAGAAGGTCATTCCACCCCTGGACAGAATGGGAAACTACACGGCCAGGCCATGGCCGTTCATGAATGGCATGGCTAACGCTTAGCCGCGCTGGGAGATGAGCGGACCCAACTGGGCCGTTCAATCACCCAACGGTAAGAAAATCGAACTGATACGGCGCCTCTGCAAAGAGTCACTGATTCTTGTTTATTTATTTAAAAGGGAAAATAATGTAGAAAAACATGAATTAACGACCATCGCTTGGATGCTATTTAAGGATATGGCGCCTTCCTGGAAGCTGGTCAATTATTGTGGAAATTACAAATTTTCTATAAAATTTTGATTTGGCGACATTATGAACGGTCGTAGATTTATGTTAATTACAGCACCCACCTTAGTGGTTGCTATTTCCTATTTCTTAGTTTTATTCGGGTTTTGACCCATACAGCGGGTCTATTTTGCACTTCTATCTCACATCCGAAGATAGAGTCCCTATTTCACGCTGTTTCACCCTTACACCTCAACTCTTGATGATGATTGGACCCTCCGCAGGATATTCCTTCCTTCAGACTGGTACTTTCTTCATTAAGACCTCTGTAAGTCTCTACTAGTCTAAGATTTTCTTAAGGCAGCAGAGCTGGTTGTACCCTAAAAATCTTAGAACTTTTATCTGTCATGTCACTCTGAAGAAACATGATGCCCTAGCCATCAAAGAGCATTGTTTATAGTGTTCTGTGAGAAGTCTGTCTCTTCTAGAATTGGCGACCAGACAGTGGACGCCAATTGAAATGAGCGACCGTTTGCATGGACGCCATTTCTTTCATGCATGTTACTATTCACACAATTAGTGACCACTACAATAGACGCTTTTTCTGTAATTGGTGGCGACCAGAGTGGACGCCAATTACCCATATTCACATATGTCTTGGTTTTCAGATGGGATTTATCGCTATGTCGTCCTTACTCAAGTTATGTCCTTTAAAATCCCTATTCCGTGAATCTACCTTATTATCCCACAATGGCATATTCTCTTGGAATTCTATTGGCTATAAACTATAGTGGATGTCGAACAATTTACATGACTCAATGCTTGGCAATTATGGGGCCCGTTCTGGTCCTAGGAGGAGCGCCCGAAAGTACTTCTGCCTATAGGAGCTATGATAACGCGAAAATGTATGTCGTTACTACACACGCGCTAACAATCTTAAAACCAAACTCGCACGCAATGATCAAAAAATAATAAATTTTTAATAATAATTATCATTAATACTACTAATTAAAAATTAAAAATGATCAACGTCAATGATTACTGTTCGTTTTAAACTCTCTAATTTTTTTTTTACATTTCTTAAATATTTTTAATATACTCTATAAAATAAATTTACCCTCAATATAAATTGCTAAGACTAACGCTCTCGCTCAACGGAGGACCTGCGCCCTGGTTTCTTGTGCATGAAATATCCAAGTTCAGTGGACCAAAAGAATCAGGCCGCAGAAAATCATCATGTACGGGTGAAAACCAACTAGACTAGATCTAAATATATTGCTCTAGTAACATAGAAAATTTTAAGAGGGAGGAGATGGAATACTCAATAAATATTATCTGTTAGTGCCACATTCCTCCCAGGATCCAATTTGCCATCAGATAACAGATGCTGGTCAAATCGAAGATCCGTGTCAACGTCTCCTTTACAAGGGCTGTCAACATGTTTAGTTTTGGCAGCAAGGTCCTCGAGAAATGCAATTTTCATTACAATAATAAACTAAACTCGTATCCAAAGAAATGACAGGACAAAAAGAAAAGAAGTAAAAGGGTTTAGCAAAAAGACAATGAGGGCACTCTGTAACACATTGGGATCCTCGGGAGCTATCTGTCTCCACCCCGACTTGAGAATTTGGACGATGTATTGAGAGTCTTCTGTTTTACAACCAGAACCTTGTCAAATACAAACTCATCACATGTTTCTTAAACATTGGCCCGGTTTGACAACCGCTTACGTTAATAGGGTTAAAATAAGTGTGGATAGAGTAGCCTGGGAATAAGCTTAACTGCATTTTGATAGCTGTCACATGTGTTGCTAGGTTAAAGCCGATTAGGATGAGTTATTCTGGGCACTTTGACAAGTTGCTGAGATTAGAGAGGAAGCCCAGTTATTGTATACCTAAATTACCCTTTATTGACGTTGACCGGCACCTACTTGCATCACGCATCTATGACTATTGCACCATATATACTGCACAGTCTTACTATCACACACAACGTGGAACAGTCATCCATGGCCATGCACAACAAATAACACGTGGTGTCCCAATTGTATCAAGATGTAGTTGCTGCACTTCTCCAGCTATAGAGGACTTTAATCACCTTTTTATTAAAGGTGATTTGGCAGCAGAATTGTGGGCCTAGGTCACTCCACTTATCAGTGCTAAGATACACCTTAGTGAACACATTACCATCCGATGCTGGAACATCCTGGCAGGTACCAGTCTTAGCTCGACTTCCAACTTTGTAGGAATGTATACAGTCATTCTGATGCTTTGGGAGATATGGAAAAATAGATGTGCAGTCAGATATGATAACATAAGTCCAAGTAGTATGGGTATTAAGAGGAAAATCAGTACAGCAATTTCTTATGCCCTTGATAAGCTTACTTTCTCAGCGGTTCTCTCATCTGAGCAAAAGAACAATCTGGCCCGCTTCCATTTCTTTCCCAGGGTCATCCAAAAATGGCCGATTGTTGTGCAGTGTAATCTTTCATCTGGGATTCCCAGCTTACTATGCATGTTGATGGGGCTTCCAGGAGCAATCTAGGAATATGTGGAGGAGGGGGTTGAATCAGAGACTCTACTGGTAACTTACTAGTTAGTTTTGCTTTCTACTATGGCTATGGATGCAGTCTTCTGGCAGAGGCTAGGGCCCTTCATGATGGCTTGTCCATTGTACTGAATGGTGATCTCCATGTGGCTGTGGTATACACTGATTGTGCAGTGTTAGCTGATGTAATCCGAAAAGGTGTGTCTCCAAACTGGTTCGTCCTTCCATGGTGCAAGGAAATTTTGGACTTAATAACCAAATGTGGATGCTCGGTGCAGCATGTTTTTAGGGATGGCAACCAAGTAGCTGATGCTTTGGCCTCCCATGCCTGTGCCAATCATAATAACATGATTTTTACTCGAGTCAGTGATCTTCCTCGGCAAGCTCGTGGTGCATTGAGGGTGGATAAAGTTGGTCTGCCAACTATTCAAAATTGAAAATAGTTTTCTTGGCTTTGTAGTCTTTCAATTTTTTCACCAGGCTGGTTGTAGGTAATGACAGGGGTATGCCCCGCAGAATTTGCATTCTTTCAAAAATCAATAAAATTTCAAGAGTTTCTCCCTTGGATCCTTTCCATCACTTCCAGGGAATCTTTAAGAACTTGAGCTTTTCTTACCATTTCAGCATAAGTCTGGATCTCCATAGGTGCCAACTGGTTGATGTACTATAGCTTCAAACCATTAAGAAATCACTTGGCCTTCATCTTTTCAGTAGATACTAAATGCGTCGTATAGCGATATAGCCTGGAGAACTAAGCTTCAAATTCGGCAACAGATAAGTTCCTTTATTTTAAAGTAGAGAACTTTGCCGCCTTCTTTTCTTGCACCCGGTCTGAAAAATAATTACTATTGAAGAGTTCCTCAAACTCCCTCCATGTCACTTGCTTGTCTCCCAATGTGGCTTTCACAGCGTCCCACCACGTTCTTGTGTCACGCTCTAGCTGGAAAGTAGTCAGAAGGACGCGCTCTTGGTCGCTACATTGCATGAGTTCGAAGAATCGATCCATTTTCTTTAGCCAATGCTTGGCCTCATCCGGATCTGTCGAACCACTAAATTGTGGGGGATTCATCCCACGAAAGCTCCAGTGAAGATCACCAGCTCCTTGGTGCGCTCCTCCTCCTCCTTGGGCTACTTGCTGAAGGGCCCGAGTTAATCCTTGCATAGTACTCTGCATGTCTCTCCACTGCGCATGTTTTGTCGCCATTGAAATGAACCCCTACACATGGAATAGATTAAATTAGAACAACCTAGCGGGAGTCTTTTAGAGTTGCTTTATTAACTCAACCAGAGTCTCTTCCCAATCTCACCAGGTTGGATCCTTAGACTTTTAACAAGGTTATAGGTCCTACGACTTTACTTAAAAACCTAAGAACTTAGAAAACCGAGGCTCTGATACCACCAAACTGTCACGCCCCGACGTGGAATATCGGGACGAAGCAGTAGAGAGTTAAAACATGTTGATTTCCAGACATACTGTGCCTTGGATTAGCAATAAAATAACTCCAACACAACGTCATGGCAGAGAGAAGAAATAATTTCCAAAATAACCATTTATTCCAACTAATTGAACATAGTAAGGTTCAACATCCACCACTTAAATAAAAGAACCAAAGAAACGGGCAACCTCATTAGGGGACACAATCCACAACCAATGAGGGAATCAAAACAAGCAGTAAAAAAGTAAAGGAATGGACTAAAACTCCAGTCAGGGACTCTTAGTCAATCAAACTAGGTGAACAGACCAGAGAGAACCTTCCAACTCTGAGTGGAATTGTTCCTCTTACTCAAACCATGAATGCACAATCATCCATCACTTAGTGAGACACTTCAGACAGGCCATGGGTCATGAATGCTCAAAAGATGCGTATGATGCATGTTGGGCTAAAATAAAAGAAATCGTTAAAATGAATGCAAAGAAAGGATAAAATAGAAAGTACTCAAGAATAGTATTGCTAGATCGGGAGAATCAGGGTCAAGACACTATCTGCAACCACGACGTGCGGGATAGAACCATCGTCCCCCAATTTTCCCAACCTAATGGCCTATCTGATGATTAAACGAGAGCACCTAGATCATCATCATTTTTGGTAAAGGGGAACATCAGATCCTGGAACACGTGAATAACCAGCTGGTTCTCGAGATAATATAGCATAGATATCATATAGTAATGCAATAAGGGGCTAGGGATTGAAATACTTACCTGATGGCAGTGGCAGTGGAAGCGAAAGTGGAATAATGCTGCAAGAGAGATCATGAACAAGACTTGCAATGGTATGAAACAACAACGTTCAGGCCAACAAATAACCAATGAAGCATATAATGCCACAAAATAAAGTTTAAAGATCAAAATTTAGCATTTCAGCAACTACACGATCTACTTAAAGACCGCCCAAGTATATAAACGGTCCTCATAAGGCCGTGATGGCATTGCTAGTTGGGATCTCATAGTAGCATTAGCACGGCCTAGTCTAAGATCGCTCAGTGACATGAACGGTCATAGGGAGACCGTGTGAGGGGGGGTTACGTTGCCACAAAATAAACGGTCTGAATATAGACCGTTCAATATAGAAATGGTCCATCGACGGACAGTGTACAGACTATCGATTTCAAAAAAATAAAACCGACCTCCTCTTCTCCCTCCTCACTGTAACCGACGGAGGAAACCTCCCCCACGTCCTCCCGCTCTAACCAGTCCATGCCTAGGATCGCATCGTACTCGGCCAACTGCAGCGCATACAACTTCGCTGGCAACTGCCGATCACTGACGATAACAGGAGAATCTTCTAGGCAAAATGGAGTGGACATGAAATCTCCGAAGGGCAACTCAACGAGTAGTTCACAGGGCGACTCGGTCACCAGCTCCTCGAGACAAGCAAGGAAATTCTCGAAAATAAATGAATGAGTGGCACCTGAATCGAATAGAACGCTGGCTGAACGACTAAAAATTGAAACCATACCTTCCACATGATTAGACACAATCGCTTCTGCACGAGTGATATGCGTAATCTGGCTCCTCGACTTCCAGCTAGAGGTTGTAGAAGATTGCTGGGAAGAAGCTGGAACTTGCAAAAATGACGGCTGAGGTAGAGGTGGTGCAGGAAGACGGAATGGAGACTGATGCGACTGGGTGACCTGCGAGAACTGCGGCGACACAAACTTCATCTAGTAATCTCGAACAACGTGACCCGACTGATCATAGCGATGGCAAACCACTGGTAAGGAGCATGGTGCATAAGGATGGCTGCCACCATACCTCGGACACGGTCTCAGCTGACTCACGGGAACCTCTCGGCGCTGCTGAAAAGGAGAAACAGATTGCTGAATAGAATCAGAAGATGCTGATTGCTGCTGCACAAAACCCGAAGATGCTTGACGGTTAAATCACTTCTTCGACTTTCTAAACATCCGCCTCGAGGGACCACCCGAAGTAGCCACAACATACGAAACTCCAGGCGCTGACGGCTAAAAAGACTGCTGGAATGGCACAACTGACTGAGCAACACTGGACTGAGAAAACCCTACAGACCTCGCCAAATTGAATTCAACTGTGACTGCTGCCAGATATGCATCATCCATGACATTCACACGGGTAGCGAGTAGCGGCACTCTCAATTTGACTCGCAAACCTTGGAGAAATTACTCGATCTTTAAGGCTTCATCAGTAATAATATGTGGCGCATACTGACCCAACTCGATGAACTTGTTCTGATACTACAGCACAGTCATCTCACCCTGAACCAGATCTTGACCTATGTGCGTTCTACATGAAATATGCACGGACATTGTATGCAAGCAAATGGAATGTGCACAGACTTTTACTCTTATCAGGCAACAAGAGTGCACAGACGTTGTATGCACGGACGTTGTACAGGATGCATGAGTGCACCGACTTGCTATGTGTGCTAAGCAAATGTGCACAGACCTTGTTCTGCTTAGAAGAGAATATGCACTAACCTTAAATGGGTTAAACATAGGAAGTGCACCGACCTTGTATGTATATGCACAACAAATGTGCACGGACCTATACATGCGTACGTCAAACTATGCACTGACCCATGTATGTAAAATGCAAAACCTGTACTGACCTTGCATGCACAATGTAAAACTTGCACTGACCTTATGTGAGATTAGTGCCGATGTGCACCGACCTTATATGCGACCAATGCAGATGTGCACTGACCTTATACGAGACTATTGCAAATGTTCACCTACCTTACATGCGACCAATGTAGATGTGCACTGACTTGATGTGCAATTCAACAGGAATGTGCACCGACCTGATGTGCATGAATAGTGATATGCACTGACCTCATATGCAGCTAAGTAAGACATGCACCAACTTCATATTTGATCCTCAAAGGTTGCATGAACCTTATGCACACTTCTGCAGAAACTCACACCGACCGCATATGCAGTTATGAAAGATATGCACGGACTTCATGAGCTTTCTTCCAGAGTTAGTATTGACCTTGATAGGTATGCAGAGTAAATATGCACTAACCTATACATGCGACGAACAAAGCATGCACTGACCTAGTATGCATTTCTACGTAGATGTGCACTGACCTTGTGTGCCTGCATATAGATCATGCACTGACTTCGTTCTGCACTTACGCATCAAAGTGAAGTTGATATTTCATTGCCATCATTAAAACAAGACAATCACAAATTAAATTCAGAGGATTTACAACAACTACAATCAAATATGGATCGCTGAGTAGGATAGGATCCACACAACCTTCCTAACTCCCAAAGGCATCTTCCACTATAAGAGAATGTCGTTAGGCCTTAAGAATGCCGGTGCTACATAAAGAATTGGAAAATAGGGGTAAGCAAAAAGCTCAGTAGGATTTTATATCTCTATCATCAGACATAGTTGAAGTGATTAACCATTTAATTACAAATGAAAATAAAAGAACAACAAATAATAAATAAATGAATGGACGACATGCTATAATGAGAGAAAAGAAATATGGATCTCTATGTAAGAAATAAGCACAACTTGTAAAGATCGTAGCAAGTAAAAGATACTGGAATTGGCCATAACTAACACGCATGTCATGTCACGCAAGAAGTTCAAGTAATTGAGTGAAGTAGAATGTCATAAACCAATCACGCTAGTCATACACTTCGGTGCAATACCACACCTTGTCATTACAAACTCCCCGGGACACAAGTACTTTCGGGCGCTCCTCCTAAGACCAGACCGGGCCCTTATGATGCGTTGGCATTGAAAAGTTGGATCATAGATCCTAGTCTAGACATCCACCATATTAGATGGCCAAGATTTCCAAGGGTTAAGCTCATCGATCTTACTTCTAAGATCAAGAGATGTTTCAATAGATGTCATGTGTAATGATTGAAATGTCCAAAAGAACATGGACCAAGCAAGACTTTGCAGTCCATGGTCATCCTTGATATGACTGCTATCATAACGAAATTTCACGAAAAATAGGTTTAACTCAATATTAGCGGTCCATAATTGGGCCGCTAGACTATTGTAGTCATCTATCCTTAGACCACTAATGTTAAAAATGTTGAGGTGCTAGACTCGGATTCAATGGGGGGGTGAATGAATCCCCTTCCTAAAATTATAGCGAAATAAGAACTTCTGACCACACTCAATGAAGACTAATGAAATCTATGAACTCCGTCACTCAAAAAGACTGAAAATGCTGAGGATAGATAGCTCAAGGAAGCGTACAAACTCAAATCATAAATTCACTCAAGGAACTGGAAACACTAAGCACACATGAATCTCTCAAGCACTTAGTAAAACACTTAACAGCAATTCCAATTTCGAACTTAAACCACACACAGAGATGTTTCTAATATAGAAGGCACATGCAACCTGAGAATGAGGTAGAAGATATGGGTAAAGAAGAAACATCAAAAATCAGAAAGGAAACCCTCAAATTCAACCTAAGAAACCTCATACTCAGTCAGGTCGACACCATGGCCAAATAGGTTGACACCTTAGTGCTTAACAGAGTCAGTCAGATCGATCCACCAACCCGCAAGGTCGACACCATGGCCAAACAGGTCGACACTCTAGTGTTCAACAGGGTTTCCCAGGTCAATGCACTAGGAATATGCCTCGACGTAGTTCATTCTCCCGCTCTGAACGGAAAAAATGCTCAAATAACACAAGAAGGTTTAATGACTAGTCAAACTTGGGTACCTTCTATACCCAATTCAACACCTTTGGAAACCAAAATACGAGATCTTAATCCAACTCACACTCTTTGAATTTCATGAAATTTGCTTGTCGTATATGCAACCGACCTGGACACTTCAGCAACGAGTGTTGGTTCAATCAGAGAATGAGAGTCTCTATGCAAGCTTGCATTCCAAAAAGTTTATTGCATGTTTTGAACTCTGATTGTGGACCGAAATCTGTTTGGGCTCCAAACACCTCTACTTAATGTCTTCTATGTCAGATTGCCTAGCAGCCCATCACAACCATTTGTCCTTGGATAGCGGCTGCTTACGACACATGACAGGATACAAGAACAAATTCAACCCCCTAATCAAGAAGGAAGGAGGACAAGTAAAGTTTGGAGGGAAGGACAAAGGAAAGGTAATTGGCACAGGCACCATGCGTAAGAATTCCACCAACTCTGTTGATAATGTGATTCTTGTTGAGGTTCTTGAGCATAATTTGTTCAGCATAAGCCAATTGTGTGACAAGGGCCATAAGGTAATATTTGATGCTAATGAATGTATAATCCTTGAGAAAAATTATGAGTTTGTGCTTTTCATAGGTCATACAGTTAATAATGTTTATATGGTAGACCTTGATGCCGCTAATTCTTAAAGCTTGTGCTTGACTGCCAACCAGCTCAGTGATGCAGGCCTGTGGCACCGAAGGCTAGGACATGTTAGATATGGCACACTTCACAAACTGTCCAAACATGGGATGGTTAAAGGCTTGCCAAAAACAAAACAAATTTTATTCATGGCAAGCAAGGGACTAAGTACATCAAACGTGGAGAAAAGAAAGGGGAGCAAGAACAAGAAAAGGGAAGTTTGAAGTTACTTGTGTTAAGCTTGAGTTAGCTCTTGTATAAGCTCACTTCGATTGATAATCAATTCAATGTGTGGTTATGTTTTCATGAATTTTTTTAAAAAGGATCTATTTACCCCCCTTCTAGATCCTATCCTTTATTCCCACAATTGGTATCAACGTTTTCATCCTAACACGGTCTCTGTGCCATACACCAGTTGGAATGGAGATTCACTAGTAGCAGTTATGAGAGTAGTTTGGTATGACCATAGTATGCTAGGCAGTTCCTCGAGCCAGTTACCCTTGGCCTTCCCGAGCCCGGTGTTGATGCCTTTGAGGATAGTTTTGTTGGTATTTTCAACCAGCCCGTTAGCCTGGGGGTGGGCTACTGAAGTGAAGTGGTTGCGAATATGGAGGTCAACAAACTTATTCTTAAAATAAGTGGAATCGAATTGTCGACCATTATCACTCACAATCACTTAGGGGATGCCAAAACGATAGATGATTGACTTCTAAATAAAACTCCAAACTACTATCTCGGTTATTCTGGCGGTGGCTTTTGTCTCGATCCATTTGGAGAAATAGTCAACGATAATGATGAAGAACATCTTCTGATCTTGCGCCATCAAAAAAGGGCCCAGGATGTCAATTCCCCACCGAGCGAATGGATAAGGCTCGGCCAGGGTCACGAGATCCGAGGTTGGCTGGTGTACTAGGTGGTCGAATCACTGGCATCGATCACATCTCCGAACGTAAGTCGAGCAATGGCGCTGGATAGTAGGCCACTAGTAGCCTTGCCATATCAAGATCCTTGCGATAGATCTCCCCCCTTGGTGTGCATCGCAGATGCCCTCGTGGACATCTTCAATCGCTCGGTGGGCTTTTGGAGCGTCGATGCATTTGAGGAGAGGACCGGCGAAGGATCTTCGATATAGGGTCTCGTTGAGGAGGATGAAACACCGAGCTTGGTACTTCAGCCTCTGAGCCTCTCAAGGGTCGCTATAGGTCTCCTGAGATAGTACAGGAACCTTTACGAGCGATTTCACATAATTTTTACTCTAAGCACATAGCTTGTTTTACCCACGTCTTTTGAAAGACAGTCACTCTCTAGTGGCATTTATTAACTCTATTATTTCTAACTATCAGAGTGTCGTTGACATGCAACGATAAAATGAGAAACAATTTCCTCCAACTCACTCAACATGCATACATTGCTTCTTTCCGATCATCTTGAAACCAAACAAGATAATCGTCTTATGAAATTTCAAGCACCATTGTCTAAACGATTGTTTCGGGCTCTAGACTTAGGGTAGCAAGCTTTACACCCTTATACTTATGACCTCGAAGTCATCTAATTGAGTCGTATATTTTTCTCATCTAGTACTTCACAGAGAAATGCAGTCTTCACATTCATTTGGAACATATCCAAAACAAGGATAGCTAGAGTCAAGTGAATGGATGACAATCTCACCAGAGAAAATATCACATCATGGTCTATACTCTCCCATTAGGTATAACCCTTCGCCATGAGTCGTGCTTTGCATTTATCAATCGACCCATCTGGCTAGCACTTAAATCTGAAAACTCACTTGTTTTCACTCTCTTCGTGCACATGTGAGAGATCTACTAAATCCCGGTTCACATTTTGTGTCTTGGAATTCAACTCATCTTTCATCACAGCTTCTCACTCTTGTTTAGACAATAATGCAAAAGTCTCCTGAACAAACCGGAGGCGAGATGGGTCGAGAGGAGCCACGGTGTCCCTTCGTCCGTTCGGCACCGAAACGGCATTTTCATCGGGTAAGATGTAGGGGGATAGAATCCTCTCCTCGCTAGGAACCCGCCGGTACCACATGTGCCGTGGTCTGACGGCATTTTGTTGTGTCCCTGTGTTTTGATGATAGCAAACACAACACGATGGGTTCTTGTGTTTGTTCCATGTCCTCAATATCTGCTTTGACTTATTGCATACTGATACATAATGCCATGATGTGCTCTGCAGCTGATCATTTGATTTCTGACATTTCATGATATATCTATCTTTATGTGTTTGGCCTTGAACCACATCCATCCACTCCCCTCGCTACCTCCGCCATACCACCACCTAACAAACCCCTAATCAGAACTTCTACACCCATCATCACCCCTGTCTCACCAACTGTTCCTCCACCACTACCCCTCAAACCCCTGCTAAAAACCATGCCTAACCCCATAGAGGTGTAGCAAAAACCTCAAGCAATGGTGCTCTGGAGTGGGAGGATCTTTCACCGAGTATTCCCCCAGAATAGTCAAGCCCCCGAGCAGTCCCAGCCAGAGAAAGGCACTGAAGAGTAACTAGAAGAATTCATTCCCAGGACTCAATATGATTTGTTGAATAATTTGGACAAGACGCCCGCCCGGATCTCCATCCTTGAGTTGATTAAGAGATCCACATCCCATCAAGAAGATTTAATGGAATATCTTTAAAAGGTTATGGTGAATGTGGACCTCCCTGTAGAGAAGATCTCAGAGGTACTGACGCCGGCGGACACACAACCAGTAATCACGTTCCACGACCATGAGTTTGCCCCCAAGGAGGCTCGAAAATATGCATTGTATGTTTCAGTAAAAATCAATGGAATGCCCATGGAACCATGCTTGGTGGACACGGGTGCATCTATAAACGTGATCTCTATGAGCACCCTCTAATTATGTAGGATTGACATGGAACAGATAAGGCCTTCGTCGATCACAGTCATGACCTACGACAACAGCAAAAGGTCACCAAAGGGGATGACTACCTTGAATGTAGAGTTGGGTCCTACATGCATCTCTATGGAATTCCATATCCTTGATATGGATCCCACATTCAAGGCCATACTAGGTCGCCCCTACATTGAAGCCATGAATGCAGTGCCATCCACCAACCACCAATGCTTGAAGTTTCTGCACAATGGATGGATCATCAAAGTGATCAGCATGCCCATCCTTCATACGGTGGACGCTATTACTACCACTCTGCCCTCTGTCTGGCCATCTCACAGGCCAATTTTTTCACTGTTAGATGTGTGTTGTAAGGCTCGTTCGTTAACGGACCCTTACTGGTATCGAAATATAAAAAGATCCATGAATTTAGAAAATTTTTATGGGACGGGTGCTAACGGGTATGGATGTAGCATCAATCCAAGCTACCCGATATGGTTGTGGGTGTGAAGAAATGATGCATCGCATTCTTTTGTTTCCAAGAAGTTTGCCGATCCATTAACTATGGAACCGGAATGGATAGATCTAGTTATTTCAACCCCTCTCGGGAATGAATATGAAATTACACACCATTATCTAAATTGTGAAGTCATGGTAAAAGGGGAGAATCTACCTGTCAACTTAATATGTCTAGACATGACGGATTATAATGTCATATTAGGAGCCGATTGGCTATCTACACACCAGGCAGTTATTGATTGTCGTGAAGGCAAGGTAACTTGTAAGGAGTTATCGGAGCTTGTCTACACTAGCCCTAAGAGTCGGAGTAAGTCACCTCTTATTTCAGCTCTCTGAGCTAGTAAGCTCATAAGGAAAGGGTGTGCATCTTTCCTCACATTTGTCACCATATAGGAGTCTAAGGAATCCAAGATTGAAGACATCCCAGTAGTTCGGGAGTTTTTAGGCATATTTCTAGAGTATCTACCTAGATTGCCCCCACAAAGAGAAGTGGCCTTCACCATCGACCTGGTCCCTGGTGCTGGTCCAGTTTCTAAGGCACCGTATAGGATGTCCCCTGCCACGCTTAAGGAGTTAAAAGAATAATTGATGGAACTTCTAAAGAAAGGGTTTATAAGACCAAGCACTTCCCCGTGGGGAGCACCAGTACTATTTGTAAAGAAGAAGGATGGATCCATGAGATTATGCATCGACCATCGACAGCTGAATCATCTCACTATCAAGAACAAGTATCCACTGCCGAGGATCGATGAATTATTTGATCAGATATCTAGATCAAAGTATTTCTCAAAGATTGATCTCAGGTCTGGATATCACCCACTGAGAATCAAAGATGAGGACATTCATAAGACCACATTCAGGAGTAGGTATGGCACTACGAATTTATTGTTATGACTTTTAGACTAACAAATGTCCATGCAGCCTTTATGCAGTTGATGAATAGCATATTTCGGCCTCATCTGGATCAATTTGTAGTGGTCTTCATAGATGACAAATCTTCAGACAATGATATCTCAAATTCCACGAAGTAGTTATCCAATTAGGGTTTGTTCCAAACAAGTTGGACAACTGTGTGTATGTCATGAAAAGTAGGTAGAATGCCTTTTGCCTTTATTTGTTGTGACATAAATGATCTTGATGATCCCCCATTATAGGTACATACTCTTGCAAAGAAATTTGGAGACTTCCTTTCCTGAACACATGTGATTTAAATTACAATCGGTTCTTTAAGATCATTACATATGATCTCGATTGTGTAATCGGGTCTTCAGAGTAGCATTTGGTTGCAATAAGAGTCTTTGAATTTGCTTCAATCTGCATTTGAGTCTTTGACTTTGCTTTCATCCTAGTCGGGTCATTGAATTTACTTTTGTCCCTTGCTTGGATGAATGAATTTGAATTCCATCACGAGTACCGTTGGATCGCGAAGATGATCATTGTCAATCCCTCAGAGTTGCTTCATGGTCATAATCACTCTTTTAATTGTGATTAGACCCTAAAGTTGCCTTCGTGTCCATAAAAGATAGTCCCACCTGAGGCGGGATATATTTGTAGTTTTCTCTCCATCACAACATTTTTGTAGTTTTCCCAAACTTTGGGATATTCTTGCAATTTCTTACTTTCTTGGAGATAGCCCTATCACCTCTCGACTTCCTAGGCATATCTATCATTTCTGACTTTTCAAAATATATTTGACATTTTCTTGATTTCTCGGAGATAGCTCTATCATCTGACTTCTTGTGTGCTGCTAACTTGCTTTCTTGACTTCTCGGAGATAACCTCGTCATCTGACTTCTTGGGTGCTACTAACTTGCTTTCTTGTGTTCTCGGAGATAACCCCGTCATTCGACTTCTTCGACACTGCAAACTTGCCTTCTTGACTTCTCAAAGATAGCCCCATCATTCGACTTCTTGGGCACTGCTAACTTGCTTTCTTAACTTCCCAGAGATAGCCCCGTCATTCGACTTCTTGGGCACTCCTCATCTTGATTTCTTGATTTCTCAGAAATCACTATGTCATCTGACTTCTTGGGTATTCCTCGTCTTGATTTCTTGACTATTATATTTTATTGTGAGGACATTGTATATCATTTGTGTTTGTTAAACCTTGAATATTATTGTATGTGTGGATGAAGTTGCGTCTCCATGTGGTAGTCAAGTCCGGGGTGTGCTCCCCGAAGTTGTGTGTGTGTGTGCTATAGTGGCAGCACGTTAGGGCTTGTCCCCGTGTGTGTATTTCTGCGGAAGCAGCGTGTGTGGTTGGGGTCCTATGTGCTACGGTTCGTAGCATAGAGTGAAACCTCACCGGGTTGGGTGAGGGGTGGACGTAGGGAGCCTATCGTGGTCCCAAACCACCTTAAAAACCTTGTGTCTTGTGTGATTACCTGTGCGATTGTCCTTATCTTCTATCTTCATTCATAGGTTTATTATATAGGTTTTTATTTCACTGCCAAGTCACACACTGCTACTTTCGTTATCTGTGTTGAGCTTAATTTCTTCAATTGGTTACTTTGTTATCACGAGTGAGATCGAAAAGCTTGAGAGAACGTGTTAAATCTCACTTAAGTTTTTGTTAATCAATGTTAACAGTTTAACTCCATTATGT
Organism: Amorphophallus titanum; assembly: GCA_024336825.1. NCBI lineage: Eukaryota > Viridiplantae > Streptophyta > Magnoliopsida > Alismatales > Araceae > Amorphophallus > Amorphophallus titanum. Next base: position 518 of record JANBPO010007754.1, on the reverse strand, counting down.
TTAGTTAGGAAAGTTTTTAAAATCTGCCATCTTGGTAAGGGGACAATTCAACCCCCCTTCTTGTCTGCCATCTCTCTGGGCCAACACAACAGAAGCTTATTATTGGGCACGTGATCCAAGGCAAGTCTCAAGTGAGAATTCTGCCATGTGGACAGTGCGCCTTCATTTCCTAACACATGGACTTCCAACAGAGCTCCTCTTTTAAAATTTCTCTTGGCAGGAACTTCTTCTGTATGCGCCGGACTAAAATTACGGGGGACCACTTGATCCAGTTCGCACATATATATAAGGGGGGAACTCTCGTCTGAAAGATATAGGATGATAGTGTGTGCAATAGAGAGAAGAGCAGAAGAGTTCAAAGAAGCTGAGGAGAAGAGTTGTGAAGAGTTAGAGAGGAGATCGAGAAAGAAGAGCCTGCGGCAAAGATTTGAGAGAAAAATAGAGTATCGTAAAATTAGAAGAAATTTGAGAGAAAAGAGAGGGTGATCAAAGAAAGAAAGAGAGAGTGAGCAAGAAAG
>JANBPO010007751.1:0-20708 GCA_024336825.1 Amorphophallus titanum | reverse complement strand
GACTGGGCAGGAGCTTCAGTTCAGAGATAGCAATAAGTTTAATCCGGTAGTTACTAATAATATGTTTAAGGGTACGCTTAGAGGCAGAGTTAGCAACGCCTCTAATATTCCAAAATATGGTGGGACAAATCATGAGGAGGAATAACCCAACGAGTCCAACGCAGCCTTAAGCTGTGACCTGGTTCGCATACTCTTTTTAATAGCCAGCTGGCCAACCTTGTTTAATGGAACTGTAGGCATGAGAGCATTTTTGGCGGACGCAACCCGAGAAACCACTTCTGGAAATATAGCATTCTGAGAAGGAAGCATATCCGGACCTGCTCCCTCAGACTCACTGTGGCAGATTTACTCGTGGCATAGGGAATCATGTGCAAAGGAACCCGAGGGCAATGCACCATGCACGTCACCAGGCAATGGAAATGCCACCGGTTGAACGTCGGACCCAATCACCCTAGGACTGACCACATCAGCTGAATTGCACTACTCCTGAACGCCACCATCAAGTTCTAGAATAGCAAAACCATTGGAAGTCGAAGGAGGCTGACTCCCCTCCTCATGGCCATGTGGGACAATAACCACGCCCGAAGAAGCTTGATTCACTAATGGCTCTTGAGGGCACGAATGTGTACCTCCCATCATATCAGATGGAGCGTGCTCTTTAATACGCCAAACCTTGGCTGTCGAGGCTACAGGCTCCACCATCGAAAATGAACCCTCCTGTGGATTAGTGGTGACGGCTCAAGATGCTATGCCCATTTTCTTGAGCTTCTTGTAGCATTCAGAATCCTTATGACCCAGCTTGTGATAGAAAGAACACAAAGAAGGAACTTTATGATAATTAATCTTCTGCCAAAACCCATTGCTCCCACAGTCAATTAGGCTTGTGCTTAGAAATGTCTAATTTGACACAAAACAGGGCCTCCTAGGTATGCGTAAGTGCTAAGGTCTGTTCATGTATGTGAAGGACTGGGCCAACGTTGGCAGCAATGGACACAAGAAAATCCTCTGCATAATAATTCACCGGAAGCATAGGGAAGCCGACCCAGATGGGAAGGGAGGTAGGATAAAGGGGGATGCTATGATGCTATGAGGGGAAAAAGAGGACTAAAAAGAACAATTGACTGAATTAAACCCTTGGAACTAATACTCCCTAGACTTAGGAGGCAGATGGAAGTGGGAAGCAGTTCTCCTTAGTTGGTTTTAGCTCCAGGATGCAGCATCACTTTGACACAAACTCCAGAAATCTCCTCCTTCAAGCCATGAATCTAAGGGTTCTATTTATAGGCCCTCAAGTCCCTGGACGAGTTGGAGAGAATCCAGCTAGAAAGTAGGACGTTTCTTAGCAAACTCTCGAAGATAATACTCCCAAGAGTCCATAGAAACAAACAGAAGATTCTAAGAATGAGATTTGAGGAAGAAATCATCAGATCAAACTCTTAATCTGGCCACGGAGTAGCAGAGAAAGAGCAGTTTTGCTAGAACTCTCTATCTGATTTAACGGCCTTACGATAAACTGCCACAGGAATGTGACGCTCCAGGAATGGACCGTCAGGCTGCGTTATCCACTAAAAGATAAGGGTAACGGGTGAAGAAGCCATGAATAGGATTCTGCAAGCATGTGACGGCCAAATGTTAATGCGTCAGAAGAGTCTGACGGTTGCACGATAAACCGTCAGACTATCATGGGTAGAAAGAGATAAGCTTGAAGAAAGCTGTTGCGTCTTAGAACTCAGCGTAATATAATGGTCGATGGTAGGAGCGTTAGACTTCTGTGACGCGCCATGAATGGGCCGCCAGAGATGCAAAGATGGAAGATAAGATGGAAGAAACCAAATAGGACTCCTCTATACCTGACGGTCCATATATAATCCGCCATATGAAATTAACGATCCAACGATGAACCACCAGAGCTACTGTCTCATCAAAAGGATAAGATGAAGAGGAAGACGATGGCATAGGACTCTGCCGTGATAAACCGGTCTAAGAGAAGAGTGCCACACACGTTATTAAACGCACCAAGGAAAGATCGCCAGAGACAACAAGGTGGCAAATAGAACAAATGTTTACCAAGCTTCATTCGGCAGATAGAAGGTGAGGAACAAGACCCAACCCAGGAAAAATGACCCATGATTAACCTCCTGTAATCGTCATTCTTCAGTTCTTGTATTAAAGTGATTAGCGTCCACAGTAGTGGCCGCTATTTGAATAAGTGTCAAACTTTACGGATGCTATTTATTCTTGAATTTAGCACATTATGTTGTGATTTCTACAAAAAGCGCCCTCCATGAGGGACACCTATTCCTTTCAGCACCTCATATCCAGGACGCCTAAACCTAAGGATTTATGTGCATCGTTATGAACCATCATGATTATAGTTTAAATCATTGTACATTGAAAGAAACAGCACCTGTTAATACAAATGCCATTTGTATTAAATGGAAAATAAAAATGATAAATTATGCCTATCATAGTCGACACTAATTGTATTAGCACCTGCCATGCAAGACGTTAAAACCTTGGAATGTCTGAATTTTTAATCAACACAGTGTATATATTTTCTGTAAACAGAAACTAAACTGCACCTGTTAAATTGAACGTTAATTAATATTAGCGCCTGTCCATGTGAACGTTATTTAGTTACATTTTAGAAATATTGTGCATGCCTTGAAATATTTTTTCTAAAAACTGTAAAATGAATTAAAGAAAATTAGGAATCAGCGCCTTCCTGGAAGGACACTGATTATGTTAAAAATGAAATTACATAAATGGATGTGTGCTTGTCCTGACAGACGCTATTTGATATAGCATCTGTCAGGCAGGACGTTATTTTCTCTACTCGGTTATTTTTCTGAGTTTTCAACCCCATCGTGGGGCACCGCTTGGCACTCTCATCCCATTCCGTGGATGAGGTCCCTTTTTTGATGTGACCGATTACCCTCAACTCTCCGAGGTGATTGATCCCTCCGTTGGACATTCCGCTACTTCGGACTGGCGATTTCATCTTAAAGGCGTCTGTCAGTCTCCGCTAGCCTTGGATTCTCTCAAGACAGCCGAGCAGGTTGTACTCTAAAAATCCAATACATCGTGTCATAGTCAAGTCCCTCTGAAGAAAACATGACTACCTAGCCCTCAAATGATGTTGTTCTGGCATTTTTGAGAAATTCATCATTTTTTGGAAATTGCGTCCAGTATAGTGAGTGAGCGCCCGATCCAAATTTCCCATCAATTGAGTGGCCACCGCGGAGTGAGGTGAGAGCAACCCCTACAACCCATGCCCTCGGCGTGCTGGCCGCCCACGGTGTTGGGTATCCCAGACCCTTAGGGGTTCAATCTTAGGCTAGCCAACTCTCGGAGCAGCAAGGTCTTACCTCGGATCCTTCACACCATCACCAAGTTGCCTACAGGCACTAGTGTGCGCTTAGCTGGTGACTCCGCTCGATTAAAATCACCAGTCCATCTAATAATTGCTTGCTAAGTCTGAGGGTCATTTGGTCGGTTCCAACTCATCCCTAGGTCATTTCACATCACCAGTCTAGCATCACCTTAGCCTTCTCAACTTCCAATGGCACAGCACACTTAACGCACTCCGCACGCGGAGAACCCACGACCCTCCACAGGAAGACCGCAAGTAGCACCTACTCGGGTCGACAGCTTCTCCAACGATAGGACACCGAGCACTTCTTGCAGGAAGCACCTTCACACCTCAGCTCAGATGGAAACCTCACCGTCAATCACCATTGGCCACAACTCCTCCATCAGCCCCACATGGCTAGCGATACACGCTCTCTAACTGAATGCCACAATACTAACTAGCCAAGACTGGTCCTAAAAACCAATGCCTCATCGGACACCAACAACACCAAGGGGCACCTTATGGACCACCGCTAGGCCCACCAACCGGAAACCACCGTGCCCAACAAGCAACTCTTGCATAGCTCTCTCTAAGCCAAGGGAACACCACAATCCAACCAGCTATACCACCAGACGCACCATGCTCCAAACTCTCCCAAGTCTTGCCACAGACAAGCACTCCATCCATAATTGCCACATCTCTGGCTCGACCTCGAACCTCACACCCTCTGAACAATCGGCGTAGTGAACCACCTCTCATCAGGGTGCTTAACTGTCCTAGCCACTTCCTCGACTACACAACACGACATCCACACAGGATCTCCCTGTCAATGCCGACTCCTTTCACACCTCGGATCCACCACCAGAACTACCACACCTACCAAAGTCGGTCAACTCCCACGCTCATTCCAGGCATCGAACACCTATGCCAAATAACAGCCCCAAAAGGCCACAACCTACCTCACATACCAGTCACTAAGTGGCTCCACCCCACACCACGTGACATAATCCTTGGGAAAAACTAGCGCAATGAACCACTTCAACTGATCGCACTCACCGCTGAGCCTCTCGATTCTCTGTGTTACCAGCACCACACAACACGATACCACTGCCCATGCACAACAACCAAGGCCATTCACACGGCCAAACATAGCTCTTCACCCAAGAGCAACTCCCTACTACTAATTTCGAGACGTCCAGGACAAGCTCTGCATGAAACACATGCCATGCTCCATCACTAATCTGATCCTGAAACCTGTGGGTTATGGGCCCACCACGCTTCCATTGCGCAACTCTGCACCAACCATGACACAACAGGAGGGGGAAACTTGGCACTTGCCAAGATGATCCACCTACCAATGCGGGTCTTAAACAACAGGGCACCTAGAGAGACCCTACACCAGCCCTACAACATGACACGCAACCTCGGTTGGCGCCTTTACTATCTGATTCAGCACGACCTACCAACGCCTACGCACCAAGACCTAACGAGGGACAACCACAAAACCCTTACAGGTAGCTCCACTACGCTCGCACCCGACACTTCCAGGGACTCTCAAACACACTTCGGGGAACAACACAAGCACAATTACAATGATAAAGTAGTGGAATTAAACACGAACATAAGACACCATAACTAAAAAATCACACAAACCTCCATGGAGTGAGCATGACAAGTCCTCTCGATCAAGTGCCTCGCACATGCCAAAAACCTTGACTCGCTAGGCTAGTGGAATGCTGTAAAGATGACTGGGATGGGGGCGACAGCCAAGGGTACTCACGAACAACATGATCGATCCGACTACACCTAAAACACTCCAGCTCAGCTTCACCCATGGCACATGGCCCGCCCCAACAAACCCGCCACATCTCAGACACCGTCTTGGCTACTCACTCAAACCAAGCTGCATTGGTCGAACCACTAGATGCTGAAAAGTCATAGCAGGCACCTACCCCTGTTACCTCCCTCCAGATCTGCTCCTTTTGAACAACCTAGACAACCGACCGAACCTCAACCTCGAAGGGAAAGAACTCGAACCAGTAGGTAGAAGAAATACTGAGTCTGACTGCCTCTGAAGCTACTGGGAAAAATTCTGCTATTGAAGGGTCCTCAGCTAACCCTTGCTTTACTGAAACCACCCTGACTCGACCTCCTCCCGGGTCGCCAACTCCACAAACCGAAATTGATATTGCACCACTACCATATCTCCCCGAGATAGCTCCATGAATTGATACATCCTCTTCATCCTAACATGCTTCGAGCTAAAGACTCGCTCGAAGGTCGCAAGAACTCTTGCCATAGGATCTGACCTAGAGGACACGACTGAAAAGCTGATTCCCACTCGGTGGTCCACCATGACAAGGCTGGACCCTGCAACTGGTAACTCTCTAGTAAGACCTTCTCATCCTCGGCACACTCCATAGACTGGAACACCCGTTCCATCACATCAATCCACGATCTCGCTACATCAGGATCCATCTGGCCTTTAAATATCGACGGGTGAAACCGCAAAGACTCTCACAAGAGACGTCCACGACCGCCATGTGACAAACTACCCTCGCCAACCTCCCGACCACGGCGCTGACCCAACCGCTGCATAATGAACAAAAACATGCTGGCATAAAACTCGGCTTGATCTGGCACACCCGGGGCCACAACCTCTAGAGGAAAAGACTTGCCACTTGGCTCCTCCCTACTTGACCCCTCCTGAGCCCCCGCGGGCACTCCTGACAATGCTCAAATTCCCCTCCTTGGCACCATCCAACTCTCAACACAAGCATAGAAAACAATAGGAGAGGGGCAAATAAAACAAAACACCCTAAGTTAGCTACCAACTGTACTGGACTCTCTGGACTCACAATCACTACATCGTCTCGAATTCCCATGCATTTTCACAACCACACTCTGATACCAACTAGAACGACCCAAGATCTAGATACCGGGAATGACACGATACCATTCGAATCCTAAACCTCCACCCATGGGCCGGGAGGCCCGGAAGGGTTAAAGGGATGGTGTGGTCATGCATTGAAATTCTAAACAATAGTAGGAAAATAAATCTACAGAATTAATCTAGAGGTTCAACCTTCTCAAACTTTTGACGCCCTAATTGATCCTGTCGAACCCTGATAAGAGGTTTAAATATGTTTGGTATGCAATCCATGATTGAAAACATGCTGGAAGAATCCGGCGTCAATCTTAAAGAGATTCAGGAAAAAGCGTTTGCTGGTTTCCAAAAGGCAGAAAGATTCATCGATCAAAATGCGCAATTTCAGAAAGATACTATTGGTGTTCTGAATATTCTTATTAAAATGCAGGCCGTCAACGCAGCAAAGATTGATGCGTTGCTCAATCATTTTAATATCCAGATGACTATCAATGAAGAAGGCGAAAATGGATCACGACGAATTGAATTCTCCAACGGAGACGCCGACAAATCCACCGGAAATTGATGACATGCCAGCGCCTTCTATTGATGATGCATCTTTTCCAGTAGCAGGCGATAGCGCAGAATCAACAACCGAATTGCAGAGTAGGCAAATTGAATGGCTAAGAAATCAGATAGCGGTGATTCTGGCATCGCTGGAAGCATTGCAGAAAACAGTGGCGGAATCGGGTCTGCCGATCCCAACGCCGGAAACGTTAGCGACGGCAGCAGCGGAAATTCTGAAACCGGAAATGGAGGCATTGAAAAAGATGGTGAACGGATCGCAGGCGTCCGAGCCGTTGACCCCGGAGCCGCAGGAACCGGCGACGAATCCGCCCCTTACGGATTCAACAAAGACGGAACCCCAGCTAGAAAGCGTGGAAGAAAGCCCGGCTCCGCGGGTCGATCCCCCGCCGGAACCGGCGCAAAGAAAGCGCGGAATTCGCAAAGTCTAGCGGGCACTGAAAAGCTATTGCTTTCATTGCATATGATGGCAGCAGCGGCGACAAAGACGCCAGAAATTGCGATTGACCAGAAAGAGGCTGAAATTCTGGCGAACGCAATTAATGCGGTTCAGGAGCATTATGCTTTTGACGTGTCGGAAACGACGACTATTTGGGTGAACCTGATTACCGCGCTTGCGGGCGTGTATGGTCCGCGTATCTATGTCATTTTCAGCAAAAAGAAAAAGGCGCAGGAAAACAAGCCGCGTCCCGTTGCGAGCGTTTCCAATATCACCGAAGCGCAACAAAAAAAGGACGCGCCCGCATATACTGGGCCGATTCCAGGCATGCATGACCCGGTGATTTAATGGACTTTCCAACTCCGCAGCAGAGAATTGTGATTGTCGGAAAGACTGGCAGCGGAAAAACCGTTGCCGGTCTATTCCACCTTTCGCGCCAGAATTTTTTGGAGATGCCTTGGATCATCTTTGATTGGAAACGAGACGGCGCAATTGCCCAAATAGGTGCCGTCGAGATTCCAATCAATGGAAAGGTGCCAACAAAACCCGGCGTGTATGTCGTGCGTCCGATGCCGGGGCAGGATGATGAGGTTGAGGCTTTGCTATGGAAAATTTGGGCACAAGGTCATACGGGCGTCTATTTTGATGAGGGTTACATGGTGGATCGTTCTAGCGAAGCATTTCAGGCAATGCTGACGCAAGGGCGTTCAAAATTCATTCCCATGATTATTCTCTCGCAGCGCCCGGTTTGGATGAGCCGCTTTGTTTTCAGTGAAGCGGACTTTTACCAAATTTTTTGGATGAATGATAAGCGCGACCGCAAAACGGTCGAAGGTTTCATTCCTGATATTCCATCGGAAAGACTTCCTACATATCACTCCTATTACTACAACGTGGGCGAAGATGACTTGATTGTGCTGAAGCCCGTTCCACGCGAGGAAATTATTATAGAAAACATACGTTCCCAATTGATTCCACAAAAAGGCGAACGCGGTTTATCGTTCGCTTGACTTGAAAAATAACCCTTGTTAACAAGGTCTAGGCAACTTCCCAAAGGCGACATTATGAGTGATACCGTCATTATTTCTTGGAATTTTACAAACTGGCTCACCGTCATTTTGATGGCGGTAATTGGTTGGATTTTGTTCCGTACCATTACCGGGTTTGTGCGCCCACGCGAGGCGTAACATGCTCAATACAAAACTTCTTTTTAATCCCATTAATTGGTTCATCGTTTTCTTTATGCTTTTGATTCCGTGCCTTGGTATGGAATTGATTTTGAATCGTAAAGAAAACGGTTGCACTTGTGGCTCTCTTTCAGGTAATCAGGAATAAACAATATGGCAAGTAATCAGAATCAGCAGCAGATGAATCCGGCGCAGGCAAATGCCATCGCCCGCAATATGGTCATTGCAAATAGCGTTGAGCGAATTCAGCAGATTTATTCGTCTACGGTTTCTTATGCTTCGCTTAATGGCGGGCCTATTACAGTCGCGCCGCGTAACGTCGGTCTTATCAAGGGGTTTTTTGTTGATGTTAGCATTAGCATCACGAATAATGACGGCGACGCCGTTACGCTTGATCTTACCTCTTTCGGCGCGGCTAACGCGCTTTCTCAAATTAAATTTGATGACCTGCAAAATAACACTAGGATTCAGACTACTGGATGGCATGTGCACGGCGTTAATACCGCGCGCAATCAGCGCCCATGGGCGATGCCCGTAGAATATGGCGAGGGTATTCAGTATAGCGTTAATTTTGATGTTATTAGCGCGCCTGAATCTATTGCCGCTGGTGCTACTGAAACTGTAGTGATGCGGTATTATGTGCCGCTGGCTTATAGCAACGAAGATTTGCGCGGCGCGATTTATGCGAACGTAGTCAACGCCACGATGCAGCTTGCGCTTACCATTAATCCTAATCTTGTTGTTCAGGGAAATGCTGCCGCGATTGCACCGTATATCAACACCGCGGTTTATACTGGCGATACTCCAAGCGCAGCGGCGTCTATTGGTAACGTAACCGTCACGGTCTATCAGCATTATTTGGATCAGATTCCAATGTCCAACAATGGGCCGATCCTTCCGATGCTCGATCTTCAGACTATTTATGAATTGAAGAATACGACCATGACCGGAATTAGCGCCAATCAGGATTACACTGTCCCATATGCTAATTTCCGCACGTTCCTGTCTACGTTTGCTATTTTCGATAATGGTGTTACTGCCCAAGGCGGCGATGATGTAAATTATTGGGCGCTTAGGTCGGCCAACTTTACCGACATTTTCAAGCTGGACCCGGAAGAAGTAGCACTATTGAGCCGACTGCGAATTGGCGCGGATTGGCCGGGTACTGATACGTACTACTTCGATCACCGCAACAAGCCCATTAATACGTTGCAGTATGGCAATATGGAACTTGTGCTTAATGCGGCGACAATCAATGCTAATTCTCCGGCGCGTGTTTTTGTCGGATATGAGGATTTTGCGTTGATTAATGTTGTCTCTGGCGCGGGCTCGCTTCCGGCTGGCGGTTAATAGGTAGGGCGGAACATGTTCAATTTTGACTATCTCAAAGCATGGGCCGCCCGCCCCTATAATCCCGATATGGGAATTTGGGGATGGGTGTTTCTCTTTTTGCTTTTCCTAGGCGTTTCTTATGCATGGGGCGGCATCATTCGATTGATTGAAGGCGATTAAAACAATGGCAATTCTTGGTGTAAAAATTGGACTCGGTTTTGTGGTGATTGCGGCATTGTTCGCTTTCATCGGATATAAGTACGCGCTGCGGAGTCAGGGCTAAAATGTCTAACACGGGATTTTATGCGGCTTGTGTGGTGTTAGCTTTTGTGGTGTTTATTACCATGCGCGGCGAACTATCCCAGTATCTAAATGTATTTGGTCTTGGTCCTAGGACGACTATATAAAATGTCACCTTTCATTTTAGGACTTGGAATTATTTTAGTCGTTGTCGCTATTCGTGGGACTCATAACGAATTATTCGAGCTTCTAAAAGGCGACTTTATTGGTTCGGGGAGTTTTGTGCCATGGCTTGCGGCGCTTACATTTCCCGTTGTGTTAGGGCTAATACCGGGTTTTAAGCCCGTGGCGCGAGGTTTGCTAATCCTCGTGATATTGGTGCTGTTTCTAAAGCGCGGCACGGGCTTTTTTGATCGTCTCAATCAACAACTAGGAATTTGACTTATGAATAATGTGTGGACTGGAATTGTGACCATTCTCGTTGCCATCATTGGTGTTGCTACGTTGGCGGTTCTGGTTTCCAAGCAGGCAAATACCGCTGGTGTTATTGGCGCGGGCGCGCGAGGCTTTGCTCAAATGTTGGGCGCGGCTACATCACCGCTGTCTGGTAGCGGTTATGGCAATGTTGGCATGTATGGCGGCTATTAATAGGAGCCTTCGCCATGATGAATAAATTCCGCGTAGGCTCTTTTGGCGCGCCGGGGCGCGTCAAGGGAATCAGTCGGCCAATGGAAGCCGATCTTTCATCGCTAGGAAAGCCAACGTTTTTCGGCGCGCTTCCTCCGGGGCGTACAATCCCGGCGGAAACCTATGCACGACAAATGCCAAAGATGCCTGTTTATCGAAACATGCCACGAGTACCCGGAAACGGCTATGACAGTAGCGGTATCAATCCGCACGGTATGTATTTTCCCCGCAATCCCGGTTACTTCCGTTTTTAAGGGGCACTAAATGTTTCTCCCGTATGGCGCTAAGAAAACAGAATACGCTAATCCGGGCGCGATGAATTATGCGTTTGTTCCTAATATGACTCTACCCGCGCTCGGAATTGTGGGCGCGGCTAGTCTTGTCAAGGAAAACTATGACATTTTTCAGCCGCGCCAAATGTTTACTCAAATCGCCGTCGCGACTGATGGCCTTGGCGGTTTGCAGACAGGTCAATTTATCAGTCAGCCGCTAATGGGATAAATTAACGATGGCAAAAATTCTTAATTTTTCAGTGTTCAAAAAGCGCCCGCTAATGATGACTGCCATTGTTGTAATTGGCGGGCTCGCTGTTTATTTTCTTTTCTTTCGCGGCGGTGATAATCCAGAATCGCCGCAGCAGGTCGGCTATACTGACGCGAGTGTAAATGCAGGGTCCTCTTTGGCTGCGGCGCAAATGCAAGCAAATGCTAGGGCGCAAGAATTGCAGGCAAACTTGGCTGGGATTAATATTCAAGCACAAACACAACTCGCCATTAACGAGTCTAATAATCAGCTTCAACGCGATCTAGGAATGTTGTCTCTCAAAGCAGCGCAATTGGATAGCGCTTCAGAAATGGCGGCTATTGGTTCGCAGGAACGGATTCAAATGTATGGCATCGAAGCCAATACGGAACTGCAACGTTTCGGTCTTGAAACTTCGGCGCATATTGCGGAGCTGCAAGTTTCTAGTGAATTGGAATCTCTACGGATTCAGGCAGAACGCGATTTGATGCAACAGTCCATCATGACGCAGGGGCAGCTAGCTTTGTCTGCACAAGCCGCTGCTGTCACAATGGCGGGTATTCAGTCACAGGAAAATATGGCTCGATATTCTATGGATACCACGCTAGGTATGCACCAAATGAGCACTCAAGCGCAGCTAGGCATGCACCAAATGAGCACTCAAGCACAGCTAGGTATGGCCGAAATGTCCACGGAAGCCACGCTAGCGCTATCTAAAATGGCCCATGATACACAGGTCGCTTTAGGCGCACAGGATATTGAGCGCACCAGAATCAATGTTTCTGGTGCTAATTATCAGGCGGCGCAAGCAACGAAACAGAAAAAATCCGATAACAAATCGGGTTTGATTGGTGGCGTTATCGGTTTAGTCGGGTCTCTTTTCTGCGACCGTAATATCAAGTCTATTGGTAAATGCGTGAGCAACGAGGCGTGTCTTGAAGCCGTCAAGAAAATGCCCGTTGAGTCGTGGCGCTACTTGGAAGGCTCGGAACCGCACAACAGCGGCGATACCGCCACGCATTTTAATACTTATTCGCAAGACTTCTATAAAACGCTTGGCGCGGATGATTGGGCAGAAAGAAAGCGAATTGATCTTGTCGATTATTTTGGCGCGTTGACTGGTGCTGTTAAAGCGCTGGCAGAAAAGGAAGCCGCATAATGACTAATAAAGAAAAAAAGATTGCCATTATCGTTAGTGCAATCCTCGCGGTTTTCGTTGTGCTTTGGGCTATACGCTCAAAGCGCGTTGCCAAAGTAGTCGAACAAGTCGCGCCTGCCGCTGAACATACCGATGCGCAAGACGCCTATTACATGGCCTATAACAACCCTCCTATTTCTATGGGAGGCGGATCAACTAATAATGGCGTTACCAATTATGATCTAGGCGATGTTCGCAATTCTAGCACTGTCAATGTTGGCGCCGGTGCTTCTGAACTATCAAAACTTGCTAGCACAATTTGCGGTTGTGTTAAAGACGCTAATCCGCCTAAGTGTTCAAGTACGCCACAACTTAATGGCGTCCAGTGGATTCCACCACTGCATCCGCTGTCTAACAGCTTGAAGAAAAATGGAGTTCAAAAAAAAATGAGAAAATCAAGAACAAGAAATCCCAAGAGGGAATGTGGCTCAAACGACCAAACCTCAGATCAGGGTACTGAGCCGTGAATCTGAGTAGAACACAAGCTCTCTCTCTCTCTCTCTCTCTCTTTCAGGCTCTCTCTCTCTCTCTCTCTCTCTCTCTTCGATCCACGAACGGTACTCTGCAACTGGGCTGGATCTGCTCTCTCTCTGCTAGGCTCGTCAGCTTCCTTCTGCTTCTGCTTCTGCTTCTCTTCTTCTTGATTTCAATTTGCTCCAGAATAATTCTTCTTCTTCTTCTTAATTGCTTCGTCTTATCTGTCTCTATTTATATCAAAGGTATTTTCACCTCATCGAGACGAAAACCCTTTCTCACACTCTCTCTTTCAATTTTCCCGCCTATAGCTTGGACCACGTGGCAGCTTCTGACTCCCCTGCACTCCACGTGTCACAATCTTGGCACATAGTAATTATTAAATATCCAAAAGAATGACGACCATTCATAAGGTCGTTTTATCAATATAGCGCCCAAAGCTGGGTCGCTATTTTACTGTTTATGTAGAAAACTCTGATACAGAAACTGCAAGTCATTCTACTGATCTATATGCATGTTTATGATACTGAAATTACTAGGTTTGGCTTAGAACTTGAGAACACCTACTTGTTTCGATGGTTTGGTCGATGACAGATCGTGGAGAGAAATATAAAGATATGCAGTAGCAGCAACTGCAACTACAGGAAGATGATGATCCTTCGGCAGCAACCAGAGAGAAAGCAATAGGCTTCTTTCACAGTAACTGCAACGGCAGGAACAAGGAGGGTGAATAGGTAGCAACAGCTCACGATTGTGAAGAAGACTTGCTCCTTCACGCAACTACGGCAGACTGTGCAGGAAGAAGATCGTGGAAGCTCCTTCTTGTACGTCGGCTGACAACTGCAATTGGAAGAAGTAGAAGAGGCGGGAGCTCTTCTTGGATACGACAACAGCAATGTTGATGGAAAAGCAACAGCCGCCCTGGGAAAATGATGGAAAAGCCGAGAGGATCTCCTTCGGACGTAGCAGCCAATGATGCTAATTCGAAGGGTTTATATTTGTAGGGGAGGAATCCTAATATGCTAGTAGAATCCTAATGAAATTTAACCTTCCACGTATAACAATCCTAGGTGTTTACAACTTTCCCCAAGTTAATCCTCTATTGCCACGTCTGCAGCGCTACCCTAGTTGGGATTTAAAACCTTAATGCTGCAAGTAAGTTTAGACGGGAAAGAGTCTTATTTTCTCCGTTCAAGAATTAGCGCCCATTCAAGGGGGCGCTCTTCGAAATAGCACCTTAGGAAAAGGCGCTATTCTCCTTTTTCTTGAAAAAATTCCTAAACGTGTCAAGTTGGCCCATTTGGGTTCCCTTGTGTGTAAGGCCCATACGTATCTAGGTTGCTTATGTGTGTGGGTTGGGTCTTGACTATTTATTTGTTTAATTTATTTTAGATAATTTTTTATGTTTAATCCATTTAGGAGTTTTATTCCTATAATACCACCTTTGTCTCCTCTTCTCCTTCCATCGGTGGCTGATAGTGGCTAGGTGAGAGAGGTTGATGAAGGCAATGCTCGTAGAGGTAGTGGGCTCAGACGAGGACAATACTAGGTGTAGGTGACAGCCATGAGCTCGATAAGGAGTGGCGGTTGAGACAGAGGCGGCCAACCAAGTGAAGGTCCCATGGGGTAGTGGGGTTCAAGAAGAGGTGGGGTGATGGTGTCCTCTCCATTTTGGGATTTCAGGTCCTTGCATTCTCCATGAATCTGACATGTTTCATGTAAATCCATGACAAACTCGAGTGATCTATGATTTGGAGTATTACTACATTTTGGGGGTACTATCAAATGAAGGGTTTGAGTGAGGAAGATTATTGCAATTTTAATCTTGTTTTCCATGCCAAATCCATGCAATAGAGTGTTCTTTTATGCATTTTGAGTTTGTCAAGCATTGATGCATGTTTGGAGATTGATTCTTCTTAGTAGCAAAGCACCTCCCAGAGGAGGGTGAATGGGAGTGCCAAGTAAAAATCGTGTTTTTAAAATACATTCACAGATAAGATAGTAGTGGAAGTCTAATGAGAATAGGAACACATAGCGATACGTGACGTAAAAGCTGAAAGGATTAAAAGATATACATCTATCATACCACAAGAGACATCAAGATTTTATACTGGTTTGAACACCCTTCGTCATATGTCCAGTACCTAAGCCTTGTCTAGGGTTTCACTACTTCCCACAAGAAGTACACGAGCTAAGTTTTGCCCAGGTGATCAGCTCACCACTCCCACACTAGCTGAGCTTTACTCAGGTGTTAAACTCACCAACCTCTAGTTTTTGATCACGTGCATGGTATACCAAGTTTATTAAGACAGTAGATCAGGTGTCAATACATCAACTCTTGATACACTAGAGTTTCACCCCCAATAACAATATGCCCCTATCAATAGGTAGATGTAGGGAAAGTTAAAGCTTAAAAAACATAAGGCGCCTCTTTGTTTGGGGTTTAATCCAGGGATAAGTTACTTTTTGATGAAACTTATCCCTTTTCACTTTGGTTGGGGAGCCGCTGCCTGTCCGCATCTGGATTGGCATTGGTGCTGGTGGCACATGGCAGCCAATTGTATACCCTCATCCTCCTTTGTTCTGCCAGGGCTGCAATCACATTGGCCATCTGGTTAACAAGTGTAAGAAGAAGGCCCCGCCGGCTGGGAGGATTGATGGTTCCAGGGCAGGCGTCTCAGGCTCTAAGAAGGCTCCTGCTCCTTCCCAAGTTTGGAGGCCGCTCTGTGTTGGTGTTTCTACTGGCGATGCTCAAGTGTTCGATCAATTGCCTTCTTCAAAGGCCCCTACCCAACACGTTCTGGTTGATGCTGGTGACTGTGCCCTAATAGACCTGCCACCTATTTGTGGGAATGCTGATGCTCCTGTCCAGCCTGCGACTGGGGCGAAGGGGATTGTTGATGATTTGGTTGTCTCTTCTGTTGGTCTCCATGGGACTGGCACCGATGCTATGGCTATCGTTTCTGTTGACCCTGCCCGCGAGCCAGAGCCTGCGGTTGGCTGTGTTCCCCCCGTCTTGCCTCCGGTCTGTGAATATGCTGGTGCTCCCACTAGTGTGGGTTTGGCTACGGTTGTGGTTGCTAAGGCTATTGCTCCTGTTGTTAGCCCCTCTTCCTGCTCTGCTGAACCTGCTGCCCCTTCGGGCGTCGAGATTCAGCCACCACCCGCTTCTCTGCTCGCCACTGCTGCTCCTGCGGTGGTCCCTGCCACCTCCGTCCTCCCTAAGGAAGCAGAGCGGTTGGCCCGTTTGGCTACTCTGCGCGCGATAAGGGATGAAGTCAACGCTCTTCCAGTCTTTTCTCGGCCTAGGACTTCTGGCCTCCTTCGGCACTGCGTTGCTGCAGCGCCCTCGCCTTTGCGAGTTGAGTCTCGCGACGATGTTCCTCCACCACCTGCTGCCTCCGTCGGTGGTTCCGCCTGTGACGTCCCTAGTCAGCAGCCTCCCCCGACTACCTCACCTGATGCTCCCCAGGGCTCCCCCGCACTACGGCTGCAACAGGATATCCACCATCCAGTTCATGATGCTGCCCCCGACGAGTTTGATGGTTCGGTTGATGAGTAAGGCTGATAAGGGAGAGCAAGAGTCCTTATGTCATAAAGAGCCTACAATGAGGACGTAACCCCCCCAGAATCCCCTCGACTCCCTGGACTCCTACGTTAAATGGATCACTATATAAATCCTAGGGGGACTCTTAGAGGAGGTAAGAAACGATCCTGAGAAAGAACCACCACATTTCTCGGTGGAGAACAATGTCGCGCCCCCTTCTTCTCCTACCACCTCCCCTCGCATCTGTGCTCTATCATATTCACTGACTTAAGCATTGGAGGGTCTCCCCCAGGGATTCATCCCTGGGCACCCCTGATTTGTTTCCTACCTTGCAGATTATATATATGTGGTGATCGTGATCAAGGATTCCTCCAGGATCTCATGACTTAGGGTCACTGCATGATTATGCTTCTTCATCTGGCACCATCTGTGGGAAACGAGTGAAGAGCCATAATGGTGCAAAGAAATTCCGGTAGGAGGGCCGCCGACGACAAGGGAAGGGCTGCGGGGGGAGAGGAAGGAGAGCATGTGCCTCCCCACCCCACGGGAAGCCACCCCTCTTAAGGTAACAACCAAGCCAACGATTCGCCTCCACCAGCCACGGGGGTACAACCCCCCAACGGGAGTTCTGATGCTCTCCAAACCCTCAATGCAAAACAGGATATCCTCGTAGAATTAATGAGGACCCAGACGGCTAGGGAGGAAAAGTCACAACTTCCCCGGGAAAGCCCCCCCTGGAGAAGCATCCCAGAAAATAGCCGGAGGCCGCTTCACCCTCCAGGGATTACGGCTTGTACACAATAGGTCGGGAGGACCTTCGCAAGTCCCTCCTCTTGAACAAGAAGCCTCCTCCACCCCGAGGAGAGAAAGGCCTGGGACGCGCCAGTAGCTCCCAGAGGTCGATGCCCCCAAGGGATGATGAGGCAGCCAACAAGGATGCCCTCATAGCCCCTCGTCCTAGCGACAATCAGAGTTATCCCTCCAACTGTATGATGGGAATCGACTCCGAGCCTGTACATTTTATTTCTATATTTGTGTCTTTTTTATTTATTTTTATATCCTTGGAAAAGTAGATTCACAATTGGAAGCCATGGGTGAAGGGCCGAGGGCATTCTGCAGCTTTGGGCTCGCACTTGACTGGGAAATATAGTTTGCTGGAGTCAGGGGCACTGGATACACACTGGGTGGTGCGAAGGAGGGCTGGGACCCGGTTACAGGCGCTAAGACATGCATTCAGATGGTAACATATTCTCGGAGAGCCACGTGGGCTTTACAGGTGGGCTGGAAAGGCTGAATTACAGCTGGTGCAAGTCGCGGGATAATTTTGACACGTGGGCCAGTCCTCGGGTCATTGCATGATAAGGCGGATATCCGTGTGTTTTACGGAGGCTCTTCTCCTCGAGGTGAGGGAAATGAGGAGGGAAATGCCCAATTCGCCGAGGAAGGATCAGATTGGATGACCTGGGGAGATACTGACTGATGACTGAGTGAGGGTCGGACGCGGCTCAGGATGAGCAATCGGGTACAGATCCCAAAGGGGTGAGCATCTCCTTGCTCAGAAAATCGAGGTCGGTCTTGAGAGGATAACTCTCGGGCCAGGGTCCGGGTCACTCGAATCAAAGGTCAGAGCAGTCGATGGACGGCTTGAGGCGAGCAGTGGCTACACGGTTCCGTGACGTAGGTAGGTACGGTGTCATGGCGTATACGTGACCGTTGTAAGTTGTCATGCGCGGGCAGACTCGGGGTGTGGGTGTACTTGTCGTTGTCGTAATGCCTTACGCGTCACAGGGATGGACTTGTGTGTCATGGCTAAACGTCGTATGAGGGGAGTATGGGTGACATACCCTCAGAGTGTATAAGCCATTTTACAAGCCAACCACACACACTAAGCTCCTTGCGTCCGTCCTTGCTTGCTGGGGGCGAGTATGCCTACGTCCGGGTGCTCTTGTTGATCCTGTACGTGCTGGATTGTTTGCATGTGATGCGCCTCCCCTTGAGCTTCTAAGGGTTTTTATAGGGAAAGATGACGAGTTCGGGAAGGGTTTAGGCGGACCAAGTTGAGGGCTAAACTTGGTCCTGGTAAACTATTGATAAAAATATATTTTTTTTGTTCACTGAGTGGGGGAGGGAGAGTTTAGGTGGACCAGACGACTTGGTGCTTCTCTGTAAGTGGTTGTGGAGGCTCAGTACGGAGGAGGAAGGGCTATGGTTGCAGATTATCAGACAGAGCTACTACTCCTCAATCAGAGTGTAGGATCTCTTTCTGTCCACTCTTTACAGGGTTTCCCCGATTTGGAGAGGTATCCTCCAAGGGGTTGATTTTTTTAGAGCCAGTGTTCGAGTCAAATTGAGTGATAGGTGCAAGAGCCTTCTCTGGCAGGATAGGTGATGTGGCAACTTCACTTTAGTAGAGACTTTTCCATCCCTATTCGCCATTGTAGGCGCTCCTAGAGGGTTAATGGCTCACTTCTTTGATGTTGCACTTGGCGGGGGTATTTGGGCACCCACCTTCATAAGGAATCTTCAATCCCAAGAGATGGATGAACTTCAATTGCTATTCTCTTCCTTCTTGACTTCAGACTGGTGAATGACAGGGCGAACTCTTGATTGTGGAGATGGGTGGTGGAGGGAGCCTTCTCAGTCAGGTCAGCTTACACTCTCATCTAGGAGGGGGTTGTGAGGTACTCTTATGCTTCTCAGGTTTGAGCTCCCAGGAGCCCTCTGATGGTGAAGGTGTTACTTTGGAGAATTCCACATGACCGACTCCCCACCTGTGATATGGTGGCTCCTTTTCTTCGTCACATCTTCTTCCTTGTGTTGCTTGTGTGGGAGGAGAAGTTGGACCATCTATTCACAGAATGTGTCTATGCTAGAGATGTATGGTCGCATCTTCAATAGAGTCTTCAGCAGTCAGTTGGCTAGTTTGGGGAGGTGTAGTAGCTCTTCACCAGGTGGCATAGATTTTGGAACTTGAAGGGAGACTTCATCATTTGGTGGTTGATCCTACACGCCACTCTGAGCCTTGTGGAATGAAAGGAACAAGAGGATTTTCAAGAGGGAAGTGAGGCATGAGGACAGCTTAGTTTCTTTTGTTTTGGTGACAGTGGCCACTTGGGCGAGAGAGCTGTGTAAGGTGGAGTATCACAACTCCTCTCTTTTTTTGTTGTTGGGGAGTTGATGGGGTGCGCAAAGTTGGCGGGGGATCCTTTTTTGTGAGACTGATGGGTCTAGAGCTCAGGGGGAGGTAAATGCAGACACAGGTAATCAGCCTACCAATATCAGAATTCTTAGAGACCATCCTTTAGAAAATATTATTGGTAGTCTAAATGAACCCCCTAGGACTAGATCACACTTTAGGATTGAAAATGAACTGAATTCATTTACTTTAGTCTCATAGATAGAACCCAAGAATATAGATAGTGCCTTGAAAGATGAACACTGGATTAATGCCATGCATGATGAATTGAACCAATTTGAAAGAAACAATGTATGGCACCTAGTTCCTAAACCTTCTTATGGCTCCATAATAGGCACTAAATTGATTTTCAGGAATAAAACTGATGAGCAGGGAAAAGTAGTCAGGAATAAGGCTAGGCTAGTGGCACATGGATATAATCAGGAATTTGGGATAGACTTTGAAGAATCTTTTGCCCCTATTGCCAGGTTAAAAGCCATTAGAATTCTTGTAACCTTTGCTTCTAGCTTAGGAATAAAACTCCAGTATATGGATGTAAAATCTGCTTTCTTGAATGGTTTAATAAAAGAGGATGTTTATGTTAAAGAACCTCTAGGATTTGAATGCCTTGACTTTCCTGATCATGTGTATAAGTTAGATAAAGTATTGTATGGACTGAAGTAGGCTCCCAAGGCTTGGTACGACAGACTAAGCTCCTTCCTCATAGGTAAGGGATTTTCAAGGGGTGAAGTTGACCAGACCCTATTGACTAAGATAAACAACAAAGACATTCTTGTTGCTCAAATTTATGTAGATGATATAATATTTGGGTCAACTAAACCTATCATGTGTAAGGAATTTTCTAGTCTAATGACAAATGAATTTGAAATGGGCTTAATGGGAGAGTTGAAATTTTTCCTTAGATTGTAGGTTAATCAAACTTCAGAGGGAAGCTTCATCTCACAGTCCAAGTACATCAAGGATCTATTGAAGAAGTACCAATTGGACAACCTCAAGGCCATTACTGGTCTCCCGTCCAAGCTCTTTGTCACCTCTATAGGTCTATTTGTCATCCTTAAGACCTATTTGTCACCCGTATGAAGC